>JAQFXN010002695.1:0-12151 GCA_034693365.1 Liacarus xylariae
ACATTATTGATTAACAATATATGGATAAGTGAAGACAGGAATGATATCGTGTTCAGTTTATAATTGTCTTAATTGTAAATATGTACATTGGTAGAAACGAATCTATAATCTCTTTTTTCTTCGAGAGAGGAGATAAAATATATATTTTTAAACTACTGAACAATTTGTCTAAATAGAAACTTTGACCAGAATCTGATTTTAAAATGGAAAATATAGAATAATCTGATTCAAAAATAATTTTAATTTTTAACACTTTATTGAAAATTTTTTATTAATAGAAATAGAGAGAAAAATTCTTATTTCCTTTGAGTTGATGCTAACTATGATCTAAAGTTAAGATTTAAAGTTCAGAGACAGAGAACATCATATGATTTATTCTAATCTAAACTTAAAGCTAAAAATAATGATAACTTATTTTTTGATTAAATTAAATATTATGACAAATTTGTTTGCTTTATATAACACTATTAGAATATATAACATATAATAATAACAATTTTTGAACACAAAAATAAAAAATGAACAATAAAACCCTCCTCTTCCACCTGCGCATTTCTTTATTATACTACTTTATCCCCCGAAGCAATAAAATATGTATTTGTGTAGACTATATAAATTGGTCAGTTATAGACAGTGAGAGTTACGTTACTTTTACTTAACTTTGTAAAAACAATTGATTTCAGTTTCAACTATGAAATTAAATGTAAGTAAGATTTTATATTTTCTTGTCTTTCCTTCCTCTCGAATTGAAGAGTCAATTCTTATTAATAATTTAATTTTCGAAAACTCCTATCAAATAAATACTTAAATATTTAATTCATAGCCTTATATTATTGAATTGAATTAATAATTAATTGGATATATCTGTTATGTCTGTATAGAGAATATTATTCTATACTTTGCTATTATTGGTATTGAACGTCATATCACTAATCGAAGGCAAGAAAATCTTATTAGGACTGATAGGATTGCATGCATTGAGACGTATGCACGGAATACAACACATGCACAATATTGTCACATATTATTTGCCCCTGAGATATGCGGCCAACGCCTGGAAAAGTTACGGCAAAGCGACCGGCGGTGGGCCACACCTATCCTATGCTGTGGTCGGCCATCAAAGTGATCATAAATCAGCCAAATCTGTTAAACTGACTGAAGAACAGTCGTACGAATTGGACAAATGGATCAGTCAGTACTATCCCGAAGATTACGTTGATTTCGGACAACACTATTATTAAAACAAATTCTCACAGAATAAAAATAGTATTTCTTTAATTTCATTTTTTCCTAGAAATTGATTTATTCGTGAGTTTTTATATTTTTATTACTTTTATTTCTAAGAATATTATACAACATTAATAGTTAAATATAAATTATACTTTTGTTTGACTTATGCTTAATTTGCAGTACATTCGCATCATTAATATATTCTTTATATATAATTTTCATTCTGTAATGCATTTTGTTTAATACAATATATAAATTATAACCAGGTTGTCCTATTGCTTTGTATATTCAACTGATGCAAGATTTTTACGTTATGGTGTATGGAATAGTATTGCATCAGTTGAATATACAAGGCAATAGGATAACAGTGATTATAATAAAATAAAACTTTTTCAATATTAGAAAATTCTAAATAACCTCATAACGGCTTAAGGACTTTTAAATTCATTTTAGGAATTTACAACTCTATATTCTTGTTATACTGTGTATAATTTAAATTAAATTTAATTTAGTCATTCAAATGTAATTTAGTCATTGATGAAAACAATCTAATTTAAAGTTAAATCCTTTAATAGTTTACTACCAGTCCTCGACTAGTTCGACAATGAAATGTGCATGTATTTTCAAACTTAAAGTCTGTCAACATAGCGTAACGTTAATTGTGAACAATCTAATGAAACATGCGATAATAGTCCTAGGGCCCGACCCATCCTAGACCCTCACTAAAGACAGATGCAGTGGCTGTATATTTGAGCATTTATTTATGAGAAACACATTCATTACTATTGATCTTATTTTTATAAATAAATATCTAAAAAGGCATTAATTCGTCTGTTTATTGTTTTAGTCATTTAAAGTGTTTAAATTAAAATGATCATTGATTAAAATTTTAATTAATAAGTTATGAATCATAACTCTTTTCTCATTCAAGTTTAGTCTTTCTTTACTCATACAGCAATTGGTAGAAAATTGAGCAAATTTTTGATAAATCAAACTTTGCAACAAAGTTCCTCTATTGATAGTATTGTCGGAATGATCATGGACTGATACTAATAGTACTGTATATTAAAAACTTGATAAGCATTACAAATAGTAGTGAGCCATCTATTAACTCTATTTGTTAGTAAAAGTATCTGTTTCAAACAAATTTCCATGTATTTTACTTATTAAAACCTAGTTAGAAACAATAGGTCAGTATTTAGAATTCATTAGATTTAATGATAAAACAATCTAATTTCTGTATAATATTACATAGGAAGAGTGATCTAGGAATAACTTATTTTACTGCAACATATATCCATTTAACAATATATACAATAACTCTACGTCTAATAATAAATTGATTTATTAAAGGTTTGAATATATTTCATAAATATAATACTATCATAAACCCTGACCATAATTATCCATTCATTCAGCCTCACCGTTGCACAGACACACAGTCACCTAAATCCAAGCTTAAAAGTGGGCAATTAATTGGTGTGGTGATGTAGTGATGTGATGGTGCTTATTAAACAATTAAATTCTTGAGAATTATTCAGATTTCTAATTTATAGTCTTATTTACATTCATTCGGGTATAATTTCAAAATATATTGATTTTATAATACTTTTAACTAATTCTTATAGCAATTAGATTAAAATAAACATTTTTCACAGAATCAATACATTAAATATAACAAAAAATATTAAAGAATTTGATGAATTATTTTTTGAATTTATAAATATTCAATAAACGATTAAAAATATCAATATTCTAAAACTTTCAGTGCCATTAAATAGACATTTTTTACATTAGCATAAAAAATACATGAAGTGAATCTAATTAATTCAAGGATTCCAAACAGGGATGGGAAAAGGAACAAATATCAGGGGAGAGGGTATTTTATTTTAGTGAAGCCAGGAGGTATTCCAGCCTGTGTTGTTAGAAATCTTACCAAATTTTGGACAATGGGTTCAGTGGAGGATATTTCGCAATCGTAAAATTCTTGCAGAATTCTATTAAAAATGACGTAATTTGACAGAATTTTGACTAATTCTGCAAGAATTTAACAGAATTTGACATTTTTTAGGCATATTATGATGAATTCTGTAAGTTAAAACTTTATTTTCTTAAATTGAACTATCAACATTGAATTGCTGGAACTTAGAGCAGTTTTTTTAGGTTGAATATTGACAATTTCGCATATAAAATCTTAATCTGCTAAATCTAAAAAATTGCTTAATCTGCCCGTTCAGTGAGGCCCGAAATTGTCAGTATTTTAGATTTCATACGCGACAACCCAAAAATCTGTTAGTTCTAGTAATTCAATGTTGATAGTTCAATTTAAGAAAATGAAGTTTTACTATTCGTTATATGAAATATGAAATAGCTTTATATTCATGTTTTATTCAATTTTATTAATAAAATTCTTGAGAAGAATTTTCGATTTGGCCTTCGAATGCCTTAAAATAATTTGTCCAAACATTTTTCATTTTAGACAATTATTCATATAAAAGATCTGTCCTCATCTCCTCTGGCAATAATAGAATATTGATTTCTATGGATAGCAAAGAAAAACAAAATACTAAATGAATTTTCGAAAGAATTCAGAGAATTGCTTAAATAGAAGATAAATTGACAACAAAAATGTTAATACAATTATAGGCTCTTCTGAGATACCTCTTCACCCTAATAAGTTTTGAGAATATTCTATCAAATTCTGTAAAAAATATCATAATTTTATCAGTTTCTGCTAAATTCTTACAAAATTCATCTTATTTCTGCTAAATTCTGTCAAATTCTTGCAGAATTGGTCGAAATTGTGTTAAATTGCATCATTTAAATAAATTCTGTAAGAATTGGATGATTGCGAAATACTAACCCCTAGACCTTAGACCTAAGCTGAAATTGGAAAATTTATAACATCAAAGCCCGGAATATCCCCTCTAGGCTTCGTCAAAAACAAATACTCTCCCATGACTTTTTCAAGTCTGGGCATCCGTGGCATAGAGCCATTCACTTTGCAGAACTGTTCTAAATTAGCATTTTAAGATTAAGTGTAAAGTTTATATATCATGATAGGATTTTCGATTATTTTATTAGAGATTAGTAGAAAACCAAAGTGTAATGCACTTAAAATTGTACACTTATTTAGCAATCGATCTTATTTTTTATTTGGATGATAATCCAATCTATAGATAATTGAGCAGTCAATCAATTAGATTAAGTAAGAGGTTTTGGAGAGAGTTTTGGTTATGTCACCCCAAAAGTCCGAATTCCCAAATGATAGATTCCCAAAAAGTCAAAAAATACAATTACAATAGATTTTGTCCCAAAAGTCCGAATGTTTTTAAATAATTCGAAAAAATAACTACTATATGACCAAGTAATTTTTCGTTAACTATACTATTTATACCTAAATTAATCATTAAACTAAATCAATTGTACTTACAGTGTAATTACAATAATATATCTAAAATACTTAAAATATAAAATTGGATTGAATTGGATCTAAAATATAGAATTAAATATAATACAGAAATAAATAAATGTTCCTTTTCATGGTCAGAGACTACTATACGACCAAGCATCTCTATAAACTTGGTTTAAAAATACTGTACTATTAAATTAAACTTTTTATAAACTTGTTATAAATAGAATTTTTAAACAAAAAATTTATAGGAGATGCTTGCGACTTTTTGAGACTTTTTTCTCATAAAAATTCGACTCTTTGGGAATCGATTTAATGGGAAAAATATTATCGACATTTTGGGAATCCAACTTTTGGGAATTCGATCTTTTGGGGCGTAACCGTTTTGGTGACAGTTCTACACAAATAATATTTTGTTTTTGGGAAACTTGATTATCATTAGACTAATAATATTATTCCATAATGTAGTTTAGGGTATTATAATAGCAAAGGACCAACAACTGGATCGTCTTATAATAAATCTGATTAGTCTGGCGTCAACTCAAGTCAAGCCTTTTTGATGATGGCATGCATTTTATGCATAACTACAGTAAGAGGACACAGAATCACAAATACATGTGCTCTTTGTTTGAGCCAAAAATAAAATTCCCCTCTAATCCAAGCTTTAGATTCAAGTTCGCTAAAACACAATTATTAGCAATAAGAACACTAAAAATCAAGAATTCGTGATAATATCAAATCAATACACATAACCAATGATATGATTAATAAATTGATTAAAATTGAAATTTTCTAATAATGCTATCATTGCCTCAAATATTCTTTACACACTTAACCCATAGAAAGGCTTAAAACCCATTTGACAATTGACTCTTATCTATCAAATTGATCGAAATCTATGCTATGGTTAAAAATAAATTGGAATCAAAACAGAAACAGAAATATTTGATATTCACAATCATTGCTTATTGTGTTTGTGTTACTTATTTTTTCCTCACGACTAATACAATTCATGGAAAACAAGAATCTAAATCTATTTACTAAAACTTAATCACTATCTCCGCCAAAAAATTCTTCTTTTTATTTGTTGAGTTGCGTAACCTTAGAGAAGATTAAGCAAAATATTTATCAAAACTCAGTTAACGAGAAAACATAAATTAAATGCAAAAATCCTAAATTAATTACTGACAAAAAGAAATCAATAATACTTTTATATAATCAGAATAATTAGAAAAATTCTGCAAATATTACCAGAAGTTATGTCGAAAAAGAATTTAATGCTTATAATTAATTTTTAATACAATTAGTATAACTCAGAGGCGTATTAACACAGTTTTGGAAAGAATTGTTTCAATAAGAATAAAAATAAAACTTTTTGGGTTATATTTTTTTTATATTACTTATAGAATGATTACATCAGTAGTGAGAAAATATACGATTGAATGAAACCACTTTTTTTAATATAACTAAACTGTAAAGAATTTTTGTCTCTCAGATAGAGTTAATGTTACGCCACTGACAACACCCACAGCAGAAAAATAAAGTTAAATCCGATAATAAGAAAGTTTTTTTTCGCAAGAGTTTCAAATCCGTCGCCACAACTCTCTCCTATTCCAGAGAAACTGTGGATAAAAAAGTTTTTTCACATTTCAAAGCCTATCTAACTATAAGAAGTCGACTGAATTCTCTGGTGAATTCAATTTGAAAAGCAGACGTATTTTTTCACAGACCATGTTTTCACTTCTCTAAAGTCAAGTCTGGTTTATAAAAAATATTTTTCCTCTCAAATAAAGATCGATTCAATCAATTTTCGTCTGATTTTTATTGTTTGTGTTTTGTATAATATTTTTTTCGCCAATAGTTTTGAACTCGAATTTTGACGACAAATATATTCTCTCGAAAATTGTGTTTTATCTCACATTTGATGGTAAATATCTATAATTTAATTCTAATTCATTATTTGCTTAGAGTTGGGATTTTGTTTGACTTTCCTTTTTTTGTTCTTTTCTTTTCTCTACTTATAATATATTTTTTAGAAAATAATTTTGAGATTAATTTTTGTTTTACTTCGCTTTGATGTTTGGCTTCTATTTTGATTTAAATTCTTTATTTTTATTTTTTTTATATAATTATAAAAAGACTTCTTTATTATTAATGATTTAAAAGAAATAAAAGTTAAGCCATTTTTAATCAATTATTTTATACTAAAAGTACAGTTACTGTAGATTTCAAATGTATTTTACAAATAAAACTTTTGATTTTCTGATAAGACTTAGACAAGAATAAAAAAAAAGTTTTATACCAAACATAACTTCTTTTGCTTATGTGTTCTTCTTATTATATTTTGTGAAATATTATTCTTTATTCTCACAAATTATTGCTTTAAGTATTTTTTGTTTGTATTTAAAATTGAAAAGCAGACAGAGATATATTTCTTTAGCATTTACTGTAGAAAAACATTTGTCGAGAAAAATATTGTTTTTATAGAATTGTTTTTCAAATAAACTTTAGGAATAGTGAAAATATTTATCTTTATTGCAAATATAAGTATTAAATGAAAAAAAGTGCCAGAACATTTTAAAAGGAGACAGTGAAATAGGGAGAGTTAGATTGTTAGCTAGGGTCGATTGAGATTCAATTTTACTAAATTTGTAAAATTTATCTATTTTTGGTCAATCATTGTATGAGTTCCTGATTCTGCAAAACTGGGTCATATTTCAAGCGATAATAGGAAGAATCTCACCTTGGACATCCCTTTTATTTCTGATTTATATTTAAGAAAAACTATTGAGAATTAAATGTATGGACCGATTATATAGGAGTAGAAACATCTGCATAAACATGACATCTATAATGAAATGTATTTATAAATAATCGATCGATAGTTAGATCGCTTCAAGAATTTCTGAAAACTTCTTTTTCTGCTATTAATATAGTGTAGAAAAGAAAACAAATATCTAATATAACTTTATTAATGATATTAATGTTTGAATTTTCTTTAATAATTCGCAGACATATAACTGAAATAATGGCCACAATGAGCACAGAGAGACCGGGATTCTGGAGAGCACCACAAGGCTATAGAGCAAAGCCACGGCCCCAGTCATGCATATGGACACCGCCCACGTCCTCTCAATCGTGGACACCGTCACCGACGCAGTCATACGACACAAATTCTTTGCCCCGAACTCCAAAAGTTAGTAAAACTGAGAGAAAAAAATTATACAAATATTTCAATTATTTTTTTATCCAACAATAAGTTACACAAGAATTTTGAAAATAGCATTGAATCGCAGATAGAATTCTGATTTCTGATTTATAAACAGAATTTATTCTGGGCTTTTAATTTATAAATATATTTATTCTACTCTTATATTTTGAGTGACATATGTATGTGTAAAATGTTATTCATTTTTTGGCATTAATTTAGGAAGAATTTAGTCTTTTATTTCATTGAGTAATAAATATTTTCACACTTTAGTTAATATTAAAGAAAAAGATGTCTTATATTCTGGTGACTAAAGGCTTAAATTCTTGACTTAGAATTTAAAATTAAATTCTGAAATTAATGTCATTTAAACTATATTAGTCTATAAATTATGAGCAAATTTTTAATTTTATAATTTTTTTACTTTTTTCTGACACATTTTGTGTAAGAATTATGGCTCATATTTCTGGTATAACATAAATCATTACTCTCTTTTGCATTTTTTTGGTATAATTTTTGAATTATAGTTTACTTCATTTGAATTTATTTCGTCTAATAATATCATTTCAATAAATAAAAGTCTGTTCAACCAAATCCTTAGACAACTTTAAGTAATTAAATTCCAAACCTATTGTAAAGTACAGTCAAGAATGCGGAACAGCAAAGCTTTGGGGGGGGGGGTGTTATTTCCAGCAAGTCTTAGGGAAGGAAAGGAAAGGTAATGTATTGCTAAATTAACTAATGTATTGTTCATAGAGTTTGATATTTTTAATCAGAACTTAACAGCATGTTCTTAAAGGGGGATGCGATTGACCTTTGCTCAATTTTTATGGAAAATCATTATTGTTGAGAGTATTCCGGTATCCTCTTCTGCATCTTTGAATAAGGTTCACTTTATCTTACAGAATTTCCCAATGACAAAACGTAATACAAATATTTATTATTCAAACCCCTTGTGGTTCACACTTATAATAACTGTTAAATGAAATTATGTTTATAAAAAAAATATTTTATCCAAAGTAAATCAATTGTTGAATGAACAAACTTGATAACTTTTGCAAATTAAAATAAAAGCAAAAGCATTTTGAAATTTATATTCCTATTTATTTGTCATAAAAATTAATAGAGATAGAATTTGTTCTCTCCTAAGTTATATCTATCATAAGTTATGAATCATAACATTTAATTATAATTTAATTTAATTTTCTTTCAGTATTTTTCCGAAAGTTAAAAAACAAAAAATTAGCTGAAATTTTAAATTTTTATCTAAAGATTAGAAGTGAAAACATAAAAATTCTTATCCTATGCCACACAGAGTATTGTTATTTATAACTAATGTTGTTTAAAAGCGGAATATTCTTATATCTATTATTTTGCTTATTCGACAAAATATATTAAGTCCTAGAATTGAGACCTTATTGCTCGACAAATTGGTGCTGACATTTGTGAGATCAGATTGAATACGAGGCAAATTCTACGGATAAATTGAGATAAACTCTTTGATTGAACTAAATGTCGTACTAAATCTCAAGAATCGGTTTTCATTTTTAACATTATCCGTGACTTATCTTCCTTTACAATTCAATAAAATGAGAGTTTTCTTCTTTGAAGAATTCACAGCTTTTTTCATTAATTAAAACAAACATTTGATGTATTTATAAGTTTTACTTGAAGTTCAAGCAAATGTGTAAATAATAATATTTTTTCTGCTGATTTGCAAAAGAAGAAAAAATATTACAGACATTCTATAGCAATCTCTCGATTATAGTTTTCTCTTCATCTTTCCTTTTAAATAATTTAATTTTCATTGTCACGAGTTCTTAAATGTAATTATTAGATGTAAATAAAATTTAAAGTCATTCTAAAATTTCAAAATTATAGGATTATTTTACAGATTTTTGCTTAAAAGATTTAATAATTTACAGACTAATTAGTAGTTATTCTTTTTTTTAAATACATATAATTCAGAGGTAACCAGGGTCGGCCTAGTCATAGGGGGTATAGAAGGGAGTATTTTTAGAAATATTTCTCAAAAAGTCAGGGGTATATACAAAATTCCAAAATATGAAAAATTCAGAGGGGAGAGTAAGATTTACAAATATACAAATTTTTGCATCCTGCGCAAAGAGTCAGAGGGTATTTTGCAAAATTTCAAACTCATGGAGGGTATTTAGGCCATACCCCTTGGCCACCCCTGATATAATTAATTCAAATACAGATATAATAGGTCTCCAATGGAGAGAATAAAGTGAATAAAAACTTTTGATTCATTTTCAGAAAAAAATCTCATTTTAGAAAATTATAAAATAAAATGTTTATATGAATTCAAAATGTTGTAAAAGTTTTAAATATTGATATAAACGACATTAATCAGTGACAGAGAATATAGGGCTTGAAATAAAACAAAATGCGAGACAAAAAAGAATCTTATTTTTTAGAAATTAAAACCAAAAAAAAATAATTGTCTGACAATACCAGAAAGTATTTCACACTTTTCACTCACGAAGTGTTTATTTATTCAGAATATTCTGATGAGATAAACAGAATTCATCCATATATTAGTCTGTAGTGTTCGAAAGTAATTATAAAAATAAACTGGATGTTTGACTGTATCAGCTATAATATCACTGTTAACAACTGTTTCTATTTATAATCAGTCCAATCCCATAACAAATACCATACCAGTGCCACAACCAAACTTCACATTTCCATTCCTGAATATTTTGGATGCAATCAAATAATATACAGTATTTGCAATCCTTTAGCACTCACTCACTCTTCTCTTTCCCATCTATATTGCGATCAATGGATTAGAAATGTTATCGATCTCTTGTATAGAGTTTTTCTGATAAAAGTTCTTCGGGTTATTCCAAACTTTTTTAACGCAATAATTATTATCATTGAGAAAGTGTTTGATTGATTATTATTAATAATTTGTGTGACAAGAATGCTATTTTACACTACTTTATATCGTGATGGCTCATGTGTCCCCTGGGGTTTTACACTTGTCGGAGGCGCTGATGTCAATCGCAGTCCCCTTTATATTCAGAAAGTAAGTTATCGATCGATTAGTACTTATTTTGCAAAATATTTTTTTAATTAATATTAATGTTTGGATAAATTAAAGTTTAATTAAATTACTTTAATTAATTGAATTTAACTCTCTCTTCGCTATAACATAACGATTTGACACAATTCTGTTGTGCCCTAAACCTTATCGATAAAGAAATAAAAAAAACTTATCATAAAAGTGTTGTTTTTATGAAATTTATTTCAAGACCTAATGTTTTGATTGTAGAAATTGATTATTTTGAATATTCGAAAGTTGACATTCTTAAATCTGTTCGGAGACAATCACAGTGTTTGTCTGACAACTTCATGCAAACATACTGTATATTCTGGCACTACTGATCTTTTATGTTTTGCATATGTTATTCGCTCTCTTTAACATGTTTTCAATCAATAATCTTTTAAGATATATATTTTACAAACTGGTATTTCAAATGTCAAATTCATTTTTCTGACAGAATTTGTTCGACACTTTCGAGAAAAAAAATTATTTCTTCTCACACAAGAAACATGATTTGTGTGGGAAAATAGCTATAGATTTTGGGAAAATTAAGAGAAATTCTTCAATAGATTACTCTTTCGGATTCAGTGACTCGTGAATACAGTACACATACTATAGTCAATAGTAATGTACAATTCTGTTCATTATATTGAATGTTGTACTGAATTATTTTTAATGAAGAAGAATTTTTAAATTTGTTGGCACTGTCTCCGAGAATTCAATTTTATTTGTTTTTCTTTGAGTCCACTTTTTTCATCCTTTGTTCTACTAATACATAAACCCTATTAAAAGAGAGAGAATATTATTTACAATGACTTTTATAGTACTTAAAGATTAGTAGAGACAATGCTATTGCATTACTTTTTGAACAAACTTTTTTTCAACTAATCTAAAGACAATCTAAATTATGTATTCATTTTACAAGAATTAGATCTTTTAGTTTTTTTTATAGTAGTTTGTAAATATACTAAATCTATTTTATATAAGAATTGTAATAATTCAAAAAGAATTGTCAGAATAAGAAAAATCTCATTCATCAAAAAAAAAAACTAGATATTAAAGACTAAAAATTACAACTTTAATATAAGATATAGCTTGAAATCAGAGATGTTATCTAGAGGGTTTATTTTGATAACAGAGTAAACCTGAATCAAATCTACTAATACTAAATCTATTAGAAAAAAATGTGAAACGAGATCTGTGTCTTTTGATTTTTGTGACAAAAAAATTA
>JAQFXN010002696.1:0-12150 GCA_034693365.1 Liacarus xylariae
GAGAGAGAGCGAGAGAGAGCGAGAGAGAGCGAGAGCGAGAGAGAGAGAGAGAGTGTATTCCCACAATTAAATCTCTTCTTCTTCTTTTTTTTGATAAATATTCCAAAACTCTCTCTAAATCTTGAAATTAATTCCAAAAAGTTTCTAAAAGAAGAACTCTTCCCAATTGACAATTTACACTCGTCTTGACTACTGTTCACAGATTACGTGACAGACATCAGAGTTTCACAGCATTTCAAAAGAGGTTCAAACAGAGTCTAAGTTATTATCTCTGGTTTCCAAGAGTTCAGAGATAAGACTCAAAACAATGCTTTGCTTTTGGAGAGACATTAGTCTCCATTGAATAGAGAGAACAATGAAAACAATCCAAAACTTCTCCCTCCCCTTCCACCACTACTGTTCCTTTCTCATCTTTATGCTCATGGGCGGAACGGGAAGTGAGGCAGGGAACGCCCTGGATTTCCAGAACATCAAAGACTACTTCCCACTGAGTGCTGAGTGTTTGGGAGGAATGGCGAACGAGGAGTTCTTGTGCCACAAACGCCACTTGGATTCGTTCGATGCGATCGGCGATGAAGAGTTGGGACCGAAACAGGAGTCCGAGGAATACAAACAACTGGTGAGCAGAGAAGGGAAGTGAGCATATGCTCAACAATCTAAAGCACTATCTCCCCTCCCCTCCTCTCCCCTCTGTGTAGGTCTGTTGCAATCTCTGGCGTTATTTCCACTGCATTTCAAATGCTCTCAAATCCGACAGAAAGTGTTCCGAAACGGAAACGGAAGCTTTGGCCGCATTTCCGGACACCACGAATGCCATTTCCGTCTACTGCGCCGACTACCCAGAAGGGACGTGGAGGTGCTGGCGCTTCCCACTCTGGGCAGTGCTGTTGTGCGCCTTCTCAGCACTCGTCGTCACTATTGTTGCCATTATTTCCGTTTGGTTTTGGTTTGGATTAGAAATCACTTATTGGCGGCGAAGACGTCGCTATTGAAGAGGAAGACGAGGAGGAGTAGGAGGAGAAGAGAGGGGGAGAGTGGACGACAATTGATTGCCAAGACTTTTGACTCTTTTGTATAGATTTTAGAGACAATAAAGAAGTTTTGCTGCAATAGTGTAGAAATGGGTTCCAAAAGATTAACCGAACCCTTAGCTCATTGTGAGGACAGCCCGGAGGGGAACTCTGCTCGCAATCAGTATTAGTGTTGGATTACATTCTGGTTCTGCACAGCTCTCGAATGTCCAAATTATAGCTCTGATGATGTGAATATTGAGCACCTGATGCTCTAATAATGGTGCTCTCAAAGGGGGTCTACGGGTGACAGATATGGACAGCAATTGCCAATTGATATTCGAGTTTTAAGAACTTTGTTATAAGAAAGTAAATAAATATTATTAGAAAATAAACAATATTCTTGTTGAAAAATGACATTTTATAGTTAATTGATTAAAATAATCATTATACAGAATCCTCATATAAATAATCAATGTGTTTGATTAAACAAAAATATTAATATTTGTTAAAATGCTGGTTCCGGGCCAATTTTTCCATCGGCAATCCACTGAATATATTTATTGAATGCCTTCCAGTGTGCAAGTGCATTTGCATGTCCTTGAATTTTCTCAATAGGGTCATTACGAATCTTTCCTCTTTCAAAATCAACAGTTCTAATATCAATAATATTCTTTCCCAATTGGATTAAAGGAGTAAGCTGATTTTGTATATCCGATTGATCAGAAGCATTTTTAAGCAATTCGGCCACATTTCGTATGCCATTAAAATATCCTGGCTTTCTGTGCAACATTTGAAAAAGCGGACCAAACTGTTTCAAATCTATTCTATCGTTTATTGGTGTGGCAGATTGAAATTGCCGGGCTAAATTACACTGTTCGCCAGTATTGTCATCGATTATATTGAATGCTATATCGAAAAACTGATATTCAGCATTGCCATCAGGGTAACGAGAATTCGACTGAACAATTAAGGGTCCATCGGTCGTATCCTGGCCATGTAGATTAAAATTGCCTTCAAATTATACCAAATGACAAAAATAAACTAATGTTTTTGTTGCAAAAAAAAATATGAACTATAATTAGTCTACTATACCATTGTCTTCAGTGGAATCCATTGTGTGGATTCAGATGATTGTGATATTTATTAATTTTCTAACTTTATATAAAGTTTTAATTTATAATATTCTGTTAGAGAGTTAAAAGTAAAAGTTTTGTAAAATATTTACTTTTAATTTAAATTTATGTTTTACATAAATTATTGATTAGAAATATCCATGATCAAAATTTCAGAAATAGTTCTAATATTCGGCGAGAATTACAAGGAAGATTCAGGGAAGGGTTGTGCATCATGATCATGAAAAGTGAAAAATTATTGGTATGCCGGGAATGCACATAATCTATTGTAATTGGTTTTCTAATCAGATAACTAGCTAATATTTTACCGAACACTTTTCAAATCGTAGAATAAAATAAAATGCTAAATAATGTTATAAAATGTTAAATATGAATATTTATAAGAAATTATATTTGTTTCCAAATTGAGATATTTTTTGTGATGAAATCTAACAAATGTTTAGCCCATTATTTTTAATATAAGGGGATGCCATACGCGGCTAATTTTTTCAATCAACATGTAGAATTTGATACTTAATCGAATGTACTTGGTCATTTTTCGCTAGTTGATTTTCATTTCAAGGAATTTCCTACTAATTGTTAAAATAAATTAAATTTTTTATAAATTATATATTTGATTAAATAATATTTAAGTTTAAAATGAAAAGTTTTCAGTTAAATATTAGTTATTTTTCTGTAGACCTATGATTTTCCAGTTTTCATGATCATAATGTTGCCGATAACTAAGTTATGTAATCTATATCAATTACAACGTTTGTGAAGGTATATATTAAAATAATGTATTTACATACAGGAACCTGATAAACAACAAAATACGCCCTCTCACAAGTCAGCAAACTCCTTTGGAAGTTAACATTTTAGTTTAACAATTTTTGAAATATCTTTCTCCCTAACAGTTATACCAATTGATTAAAGTCATTATACAATTGCAGACAAAAACTGGGGAAACTATTTATTAGACCTAGCTCTTAAACGAAGTAAAATAATCAATTGAAATTTTGTATTATTTGTAGAAAAATTTACAGAAAATTTGTCTTAAGATGATTTTTTTGTACATTGGCCCAAGAAAGAATGGACAGGAATTTTTTTATAAAAACAAAACTAGATTCTATTTTTTTTGATTCTAACTTCATGAAAATAATCTTTATCAAAAATAAAAAGATATATGTTTTTAGAGAAAGAAATTCAGTTTATACTTTGGCCATGGCGAATTTTTGAATTTCTCAAAATTTGAGTAAATCTTGTAGTTTTAATAAAATTTAATTAAAAGTTTCCTATTTTTTTAACTAAACAATATTTTCTATATATTGATAACTAATTTAGAATTAAAGTTTTACAGTTTCATAAAATGAGGTATTTTTTCAATACAAAACCAAAACGGGCCAGTATTGTTTTTCAATACAATAAAACATACCTGTCCGGGCTTACCCGGGCCAATGTACAAAAATATCATTTTTCTGTAAATTTTTCTACAATAATACAAAATTCTATTAATTATTTTACTCCGTTTTGTAGCTAGGTCCAATTTGTCTCCAACTGTTTAGTTATTTTGTGGTAAATTAACACAAATATCACTCTTTTGGAACTTTGATGTCGGGTTTGATGTCTACCGAAATACCAATTTAATGAATAAATGCGTCCGACTTCTGGTCGGATTCAACACAACAGAGTTCACGAAGAAATGAGGATATTATTGAGGATTATATTAAAGAAATAAAATTCAAAATGAATACAAAATCGAATGAGAGGACAGTTAGTTCCCTCTCACCTCATATACATTGCATGTGTCCACAACTGTTGGCACTGGAATGTGTGTCACAGTGGAGTGACTCCTAGGCTTTGGTGATTTATTGCCAAAAGCCTTCAGCTAATTGAGAGATCAAGACATTGACAATCAAATCTTCTGTGCCTCTCATATATCTACTGTGAAGCACATGTATGAGTTCGTGCAAAACAGTTCTATAAAACTATTTTAGGACTCACTGGACTTGAAAACCAGTTGCGTTACCCTTAACGTAGACTCGTATTAATTATTGTAAAATGATACTGTATCACTTGTTTTTACATTTCTAATTAATTTTAGATAAATATGCAATATTTCTGTAATCTATTGATGTTCAAATAATGCACGATGGTCAGAATATACTGTATGATCTAGCTGCTGTCATGCAAGATTCTAGCATAAAAATGCCAAATTTGAATTAAAACACTGGAATTGAGATAATGTAATACTTAAATAAGGTGTTCACGACATAATTCTACCAAAGGGATCAGGTCAGCGCTGGTTATTTATCCTGGAATAATCTACTCTAAATCTCTAAACATTCCGATAGGTCTTTAATATAAAAATTTTACATTAAAAATGTTCTATTAAATTGTAATACATTTAATTATTAGTTTTCAATTATTAGTAAAAGATTTATTAGTTAATTATTTTAAAAAATAACTTGCATTTTAAATATTTGTTTACAGTCATTTAACAATATATTTAAAAATAAAGTTTTAATAATTTACATGATCAAGTATCGTCTAGTTGCCATGTCTTGAATGCAGCTTTTAAAAACCGAATCTGTGTTTAAAAATAACTTGTTAAATATTCTATAATCAGAATCAACCTATTTATATATTAATTATACAATTGTATATAAATAAGTCATTTGTTGAAAATACAAAAATTAAATCTGTTTCAATTTATAATTATAGATGGGTTACCGGTAATTTAAAGACCAGGTTTGATTGCATTATTAATCCAATTCTCCACTATTAATTGAATCAATAAATTTATTTTTCTCCAATGTTTGACTACTGTTTTGTGTCCATTAAATACATTCTTTGAGTGATTTTTACAATTTCCTTCTCTCACACATTTAGCTCTTTTTTCAATGATCTCATCGGCTAATAGAATCAATTCCACCAATTCATCTCGAATTACATTCGAGACACTTCTTCGACACACAATCGCCAAAATCGCTAACATTACTTATAGCATTAAAATATTCAGGATATTTGCTTTTACCTGTATACATTAAGAAGAAGGATGAAAATCTTAGTCAGGAAATTCCTAGAAACCGAGTAGGGTTATTTTAATTCACTTTCAAACTAGACTAATTAAAATTTAATACTATTGCCCATTCCTAAGATCTAATAATTAAATTTCTACCAATATTAAATGGATTCAGTGTTAAGATTAAAATCATTTTAAGAATTTAATTTGAAAATATTTTAACTCATTCGTTGAAAAATTGTATTAAATAACTTGATTAAGAATTTAAAATTTCTTTTTATTCGATTTAAGTATTCATAATATTGTTAGAAACTATTTAAAAATATTATTATTCTGTATTGTCCTGATAGAGATCATTCCACTTCGGTTCGAGCAGTCAACTAGATTAAACTAGATTAGAATTACTGCCATAATTTAAAGTACCTCTATAGCATAAATTTTTATATCCCTCACAAATAAATATACACTAATAATAAGTTAATGTATTTAATAATTTAATTTTTATTTATTTTAATTTTATTTATTATATTAGAAAACAATTCGTTATTTTGCGATAATTATTACCAAATTATCAAAACATATTTTTATTCAAATGTTATATTTTTTTATAAATGAATTAAGAATTCAAAAGCGATTTTTGCATAAATTTCATCTCAATTTTGTTAGCTTTATGGGTGCTGTGGAGTGGACTGTTAGGAAAAAGGGTCCGATTTGGTTGGGTTTATATGTGGACACTATTATATTGTAAGTGCCGGCGGGTATGGACTTGAGCTGAAGTATTGTTAGACCAGACCTAAGAATACAATTCAAATAAAAATCAATAGATTTTTAAAAAATAAATGAAACAAAAAAAATCAAAATATTCTACAAAAAAATTATTAATTGAAACAAAACAAAAAAAAAACTCTAACCTAAATGCACCTGAACTTTGTTTATGAAAATAATTGGGAGAATTCTGATTAACAACACTAACAGTCGTTAAGTCTATTCCAATCGCATAATCCCTATAAAATGATTTTAAAAATATAATTTTCATTAAAAATAAGGTTTAATTATTATTAAAGTTAAAAAAAATAAATCAATACTTCGGTCCTTTAAGTTCAATAAGCAATTGATTTTCACAATCGTTGGCACCGGTTATAGTCAACTGATAGACGGGGTTCTTGTGATAAGTGTCCCGATTGTTAGCACAACCGCCCGCCGTCTCTACTGTCCATTTGCCGTTCCGTTCCTTTAATTTTAAAATAAATATTTTGAAAAAATGATTCAAAGTATAGAGAAATTGGAGAAGATTTTTGATTTTTGTATTTCGCTTACAATCTCTTTATATTTATAGGGATTGAGTAATTTTTTGAGTTGAAAAGCACCGGTAGAATAGGCCCGAAGTGTGAAATTAATTGTAGTCGACTTCTCGTATTGCGAGACAATTAGCGTATATTTTGTTGTATTGTCTTTCGGTATAATTTTGCACAAATAGTGTGGACTATTGATGCGAACGCCGTCTATATATGGGGGCGGATCGACTGCACAGGGAAGTCAGGATAAATATAAAATCAATTGAATTAAGTTGTGCAAAATTTAGAAAATAAAATTGAAATTATTAAAAAAAAATCTATTAAAGTGTCAAAAATAGCGAAAGGAATCGAAGATAAGTTAGACTTTCAAAGTCTTAAACCAGGTTTCGTCTCAAAAATTATAAAATATAGAAAATCCTTACTTATGTTTAAAACATGGGATATTCGGGCGGAAAACATGCTTAATATTTGAGAATTAACCCATAAATCAAAGAGTTATATCAATTCCTATTTTACAGTAGGAGTGGTATAAGTTTAATATAGACTCACAGGGCATATAGACCTTTTCCCCGTTATTCTTATAGACCAAAAGTGCGATATATTCCCGATTATTGGCGAAATCAGTCTATAAATGGATTGAAAATTATTAATAATTTTTGGTTTAAAATGCTTTTGTTGTGAATCACTTTATCGGTGATATGTCGGGTCAATAGTATCCAAACAGTACTCTCCGGACTCTTAAGTGTTAGAGAGAATTGAGGATTATCTCCAATATAATAGAGATCTTTCGCCGGACCAACCCCTGCATTCCAGGTCCTGTTAATTAATATTAAGTAATAGAAAAATAAATATATATATAATCTTAAAATAGAAAATAATTTTTTGAATAAAATAAATAAATCTTTTATCAATTGATTACTGACTCGTGTGTACAATAAGTGTATTTAAATAGACTGGGATTCCAATTAACGTACGCCACATCGAAGAACCGGTACATCGAGTCTATGTCTATCCAAAACACGCCTTAAAAATAATATAAAAATTGAAAAATAAAATAATGAATTTAAAAAAAACTGTCATTTGTTTGAATGCAAACCGTTATCGAAATTGCGGGCATTTTGTGGATCATAACGAAGCGCTTCCTTCAAAGCGGTCGTCCAATTGCTTACATCTCTTTCAGAATAATTCCCTTTCCATCTCAGATGACTCCACGGATTCTTCAGTAAAATTAATCTCTTATTCTATGAAAAAAGAAACAAAATTAAGAAAAAAAAAGTTTTAAAATAATAAAAATATTAAAAAAAAAGAAAAAATAGTGAAAACAAGAGTTGAATTACGAGAACAGCTCTGATGTCCAGCAAAGCATATGCATGTGTGGGCACTAAACCAGTCCTCTCTGCCTCACTATCGGTCAGCTCTCCCGTTGCAAATGTGATCAATACATCTCCCTTTGCGTGTCGTTCACATAACATACGAAACGTCTTGTCCTTCTCTGATTCGTGGCCCTGAATGGACAGCCGCTCTGGTATCCAACCGGTAAGTGCGTGAAGATCTATGTTCTGTTCATTTATTGGTATCAATGTTAAAAATATTTTGAATTTAAAAATTCTTGTTTTATTAGTAAAACTCTTACGGAATTACTTCCGGGAAAGTCATATCCGCCCATCACTTTCATGTATGCCTTTTCCATAAGTGATACCCAAAATTCGTTTCGATTACTAGAATAAGAGCACAACAGATCTCCATAACGACCAACAGGTAGTCTGTCGTCAATTAATATCTATTTAATTATACAAAACAATAATTTCAGAAAATATTGAAAAAGTTTCCGAAAATTAATTTAAATTAAAAACGAAAAATTAGACGAATTAGAAATTACGGTAAAGACCAAAAATAATTCAACATTTTTCAATAAGTGACACAAAAGGGCAAATTTAATTTTTAGGCCAGTTTTTAAAAATTAATTTAGTTTTTTATTTTGATTTGAAAATAGAAAACCGGCTTTTAGGTAGAAAATAGTTAACTATAAAAAAACCAAAGTCAAAATCAAAATGGCACCTTGTTCATTAGATTATGAGAATGGGAAGAGGAGTTTCATGAATAAAAACAAACGGTAATCAAAAATAAATTTTCAAAACTTGAAAATAAGATAATTAATTCATTTATACAAAAAAAATCCTACTTTTCTGGAAACGCCATTAATATTTAATTTAATCATATATTTTCCGCACGGGTTATAAACAGGTCGACCATCCCTGCGCTGGGGATATATGATAGAAGTGATAATCTTCTTATTGAATCGCTTCTCATAGAGCGCCGACACCGCCAATGAGGCCACGAATGAACAGTCGCTAACAATCGTCTGTTTAATTGACAAACAGTCCACAGAATCGCTGATAACCGTCGGCTCAGCACTGATCTCATCCAAACGCGCCCAACGATTAAATGACTGTTTCTGTTTGGGCGCCAATACCAACAGCCCATCCCTGTCCGCAAAGGGCATCGGATATGAGAACCGTTCTCTTAGATCAACGCTAAGGAAAGGCACATATTCTCGGCCATTGATTATCGATGTGTGCCGTAAGACAGCGATCTCTTCTTTAGTATAGGACGATTGGCCACTAATCACATGCTGTTGAGCACCCGTTCCACCACTACTGGATGTGGCGAACACTACTGTCTCATTAAGTTTTAGATCTGATATACTATTATTGATATCACAGTCGGCTTTGTTTGATTGGGGACTAGAAGTGTCTGATGTCTGTGCTTTAGGCGCCGGTAGTTTTGTGCGTTTAATAGCTTCGGCCCTTTCCAGTGCATTAGTGGCCAATTGAGTCAGTTTTTTCTTCAATGACTCGTCTTTTGTGTCATTTTTCTATTGAAGGAAAAGAAACAAAATTAAAAAATAAATTTAAAGAAAAAAGTTTTCAAAAAAAAAATAAATTTAATAAAAGTAAAACAATTGTCAATTAATTAGAAAAAAGTTTTGCAAAATAATAATTACTTATGTTTTCATATATAGAAAAGTAATGAATGAATGGTTAAAAAAAGTTTTTTTTCAGTATTTGAAAATCACTTACAGCCAATTGGGTGAGAGAAGACCTAAACCCCCATATTTCCCCCCTATAAGTATCACATGACAAATTTTGTTTATTAACTATTTTTATGTTTATTTATTAATAATTAAAACTTAATTTATGTATTGAATCACATAATTTGGTGGTTTAGGTCTTCTCTCACCCAATTGGCTGTATTTTGGGGCTAAAAGGAAAGGTATGTTCGCCCAGAAGGTGGAATCGAACCACTCCGACGCTAATCGGCTACAGGTTTGAAGCCTGCACTCCGGGACCACCGAGAGTTCATCTGGGCACTAGTACTATATCGAGTCAAGTTTATATAATACCAAAATACGTTCTCCTATTCTATTACAGTTTGTAAATTGAAATTTTAGTTTAAAAATTGTGCAAATTTTTAAAATCTGTTCAATCAATCATTTTTATAAATTAACTAATTTTTAGATTTCTTTTATTTATAAACTTTTGTTTTTGCTTTTGAAATAAATGTCAATTTTTATGTTTTACTTTGAATATTAGTTTTTTTGTTGTCTTTCAATGATTGTATGAATGAATGAATTTCTAAATGAATTGATTTTTTTTGTAATTTTTATAAATTGTGAAAAATTAATTAATAGCATGACTCACAGCACCGATACATAGCTCGATGGCCTGCGTATATAATTCATATGCAGATTCATAGTCGCACTCCTGGTCCTCATCCAAGGCCTCTCTAATCAGACACTCGGCTCTCATTAGTTTAGATAACTCTTCACTATTTGTTTGACTTGTATTGGATTTAAATTGTAATTCATTTTCTATAAAACAAAAACAAAAATATATAAATAATTAAAATAATAAAAATAATTATTCAAGTCTTGAGATATAGATATTACTCTTCACTGTATCCAACAAAACCTGTGCTCTACTCATATACTGTTGGCGTTTGGCCTCCAGTTCGGCCACGGAGTCCGCCGGCGGTCCTAAAGCTATACATTTGTGCAAAACATTTGATGATTCCTAAGGAAAGAAAATTACGATTTTTTTCAATTAACAAAAAAAGTTCATTAAGAGAGGACAGGGATGAGTAAAGGGGAAGGGGAGAGTGAGAGAGAGAATACCTGATAGTAATAAACGGCTGCCTCTAAATCATTATTTGTATCAAAATTGACGGCCAATTGTGCCAAATATATAGCCTCTGATTGTAATGATTGTCTCAAATCATTATCACTATTAACACAATTATCATTAGTATTGCTGTTGTCTGTCATTTGAAATACTGTAACAAAAAATTAATGTCAAAAATAAAATTTCAGTCAAAAGTAAAAACTTTTATTTTATATTTTTTTAAAAATGTTATATTAATTTATTATAATAATGTCAATATATTAACATGGTTATCTTTATTATGTTAGTCTTTAGATTTATTTAATTTTTAATTTTCACCGATATTTCAAACTTCTTATGTAATAATTATTTTTGACTTTTCTGTTGAATTTTTGAATTTTTAGTTACTGTTTGTCAACATATGTCTCCTTTATGTCTGACATCTGTTGATAATAAAAGACAGGAATTTGTTTTTAAACTTTTAAATAAAATATTCTAAATTCTGTTCAATTATGTTAATTAATATAAGCTTGCAAATTAGCATATCGATCTGTTATCATAGCTAGCTAAAAAGATAATGCAAGGGTTAACTTTAAAGGAAAGAGACAATTTGTAAAGTTTTTGTTGATTTTTTAAATTTTTAATGATTGCATCAATTTTTCTAAAAGTAGTTATAAAATTAAATAAACATGCTTAAAATATATTTTGTGAGCCTCATATACATAGACCAGTCCAGCCTTACATGTGCCGGCTCGGGTTATACTACAGTTGGGATTAGGTCAGCTCTGGCCAGTTATCACTGTATATCCTGTATGACCTGTATATCACTCATGGGTTGCTAAGGTCGGACGAGTCAGGGGGTATGAGGCTGGGATAGTGGTGGAGGTAGTTGTGCGTAATTAGATTCCAAAGCTTTTTCATTGAAATTGAGATATTTTGTTTCGGTTTCAATTTGATGTTTTATTAAATTAATGTCGTTTTAGTCATAGCCTTCTAAAGTTAAAATAAATACATCACATTTGTAAAGTATTTTTTACCAATTTACCATTTGTTGACAAAAAAATTATCATTTAGCTGGATGTTCTCTGTAAAGTGTCAGACATTTTATACACCAAACGGCCTTTTTTTAAAGTAGATAAATGAATAGTATTTGCTTTAATTATAAGTACAGTTTTATACGGTTTTTAATCTGTGTTTATTAGTTTTATGATTTGACAATAAACATACTCATAACCTCTTTGAATGTACTGACCTAGGACAAAATCACGAAATGACAAAACCACGAAATATTTTTTTAATGAAGAAAAATCTGTAAATAGCTAGAATGATCGAAAGAGCCTCGAGGTATCCTTCTGTTTTAGGATACCTGGGGGCATTTTTCATGCTAGGAATTTTAATCAGGTAAAAAGTTTTGAAAATCAGTGCTAAAAAAACTTGGCCAAGCCTACCATAACCTATCATAACCTACCATAACCTACCATAACCTACCATAACCTACCATAACCTACCATAACCTACCATAACCTACCATAACCTACCATAACC
>JAQFXN010002697.1:0-12148 GCA_034693365.1 Liacarus xylariae
TTAAAGATAGTGTGGTTAGCAAATCGATTTATGATAAACCTCCAACACGGAGTAAAAACAAATTTATAATGAATTTCAATAAGTTACTAAGTTTTTTTTAACGAAATACTCAGCTATAAATCAAAACCTATAGTCAAATAAAATAACTCTACACTAACTCCTAGAGTCAAAAAAAGTTTTATGTATGTAAATATATAATAAATCTAAATAATTGTGTACAGTTTCTTATATTTCAAAGAAAAAAACCCCAGTTAAACATCGTAAAACTCTAACATAGAAGTTAACTAGAATTATAATTATTTACATAATTCATTAAAATTTTCAAACTGAATAGAAAATTCTGAATTATAAAGTGAATGGTATTTATTAAATTATTCATTTACAATTTATTATTATATTCAGTGTTACTATTTCAAAATTTATTGCTCATATAATTGTCAAATGAATTATATTTTTTATAAAAATTAATTGATTTCACATGAATCGTCTGATGCATATAAAAGCCCAAAAAATTATAGCAAAAATAATTCAAAAATGTCCTGTGCTGTACTGGTCAGCATATACGACATGTAATCGGACGAGATAGGTTCGAGTCCTGGTGGGCCACCTTTTGGATTATTTGTGTTATCAAGTATTTATTAAATCTGTATTACATTTAAATTATGGATTCTCTAAATAAATGCTTGAAATTTAAGATCTAATAATTTGATAAGTTATCAAATTTATGTGAATTAAATTAAATATGTAATTAATTAATTAACAAATTCACGTTAAATAAACAAATTATAAATATCAGTAGAAATATTTTATTAATACAATTTTTTTTAATATTTTTTCAAATTGTAGATAATTAACCTAAACTAACAAAGTCACACCTTGATGAAAAGTGGTCAGATTTGAATAAAATTTAAACCATTTTTAAGAAATAGAATGATATTAATAAAAATACAAAAATTCATACTATATATAAAATCTTGAAAAAAATTATAATATAAAATCGAATAACTAGTAACATTTTCGAGATAGAATATTTAATTGTAATATTCGGTTACCCCATAAAATTCTACATCGGATTGATATTTAATTTAATTTTTTTAACAAGTTTATTTTTTGTTACCATTCATATAATCTATGAGTTCACAAAGGTTATTACTCAGAATGTTGTTCCTAATATAAAAAGCTCTGTCAAATGAAATAAATAATGTTTGAGAACTCGCAGATAACATAATTAATTCGATGTAAGTTTATAGTAACTAGTTAAAAGATTGCATTGATATTTTCTTTCACTATATAATCTATTAGTGAGCTTGAAGTGAGCTTGTTTTTAAATTTTTTTCATAGTTTATATAGTATTGCTATAATATGCATTCCAAGTTATAAAAGAAATGTGATCTAGTGCATAAGTGTTTATAGTTATAGAAATAATTTTTGTATATCAAGTTATGCAAAATTTTATACATTTTTATCCTAACATTTATTTTCGAATAAATTAACATCAGAATTAAGCTGTGACAGCCTTTAGTATATATATATACTGTTACAGGCGTACCTGCATGCTAGTTAAAAAGTTCACAGGGATTTTCGTGGTGATTAAGGGCGCATTGGAAAAATTTATTTAAATTTTAATAAAATTAGAAAAAGTTGATGGAATAGAAAAATTGTTCCCATACTTACTCCATGTCTTAATTATATATATTATTATTATAATACCTTAAACGATGAAATATTTCTGATATTAGCTAAATCTTGTGATTCGCCAATAGGTTTTCGCGTTAGTATTCTATAAGCAATTGAGCCATAGATGAAGATTAGCGCACATAATGGCAGTGCGAATGTTATCAGCAATAGTGCTGTGGAATACTGTTGTGTTGGATAAATAAAAGATTAATAACAATCTAAATACATTTAAGCAAGCATAGAAAGAAAACCTTTATCAAATAATAATTAATTTCAAAAATGTAGATAAGCATGTTTAATTGAGATACTATATACTTAACTATTTCCCCTCCATTGCCATCCCATTCCTCCCTGCAATCCAGATACAATTGCTGGTCATATTTGAATGTTGAGGTACGGGTATTAATCAGATTAGGCAATGATATAAGTGCTCCGATTAGCCAAATCGATGCCAATATGTAAATGCCTTTTGTCTCCACAAAACTCGATTGACGTAAAGGATGTAAAATAGCGTAATATCTGTCAAATGAATACAAAACAAAACAAGAAATAACGAAAGGGTAATATTATTTCTTTTTATTTAATTATTAGAATTAAAGTGCATTAGAATTGATTAAAAGCTTTTTGTGCATAACTAATAATTTATGAATCGATACGCGGATACGCCCTTTCCATTCAGAATAAAACTGTACTATTCAATAGAATAATGGCACCGAATATATCTAATTAGTCAATATATTATTAGTGTTATATAAAGAGTAATGATTATCGCAAGATATTTAGCAAGGTTGTTCAGATGTGAGTCCGGATCGGAATTGATAATTTTTATCAATAGATCAATAGACTGTTAAAAATGTACCCGACCATTCCCTTAAGAAACATTCAGGAAACTATGCCCAAGATAACATTCTCTTAATATTTTTTTTAAAATTCTAGGAAATATAACAATAATTTTGTTATATTCTTGCTAAATTCATCTAAATTCTTGTGAATACTGAAAAATTCTTATTCTGCAATAAATAAGTTCTGCAAGAATTTAACGATTGCGAAATAACCAGTTCAGATCACTTCTAGTAGCAAAGATGATAAATTCATGGTAACAATGACTTTAAATTCTAACTTACTTATACTAGAACTAAATTAAACTACACCCAGGCCTGATCATTTATAAACCTACTTTGTTATGATGCATTTTTTCATGATTTATATATAATATATTATTTCGAACATATCAATGTCATTTCTGATCAATATTCATTCTGTCAAATCAGATAAGGTTTTGTGTCTATTCAAAATTTCAAAAAAATACCCATACTTTAACTTTTGACTTCTCAGCAATTTTTGCAAAATTACGTAAACTCCATCAATAAAGTATTTTTGGATTTTGTTGATCTGTGAATTTTATATTATTATATGTAACAAAAACAAACAAAACAAATATTTCAAATATTCTTGTGATAAATTTCATAAAAATGACATATGAGAGATTCTACAATTGATAAATGTACAAGAAATGTTCAAAATTATACACCTGTCTGCTGTCAACTGCGATCTTCCATAAAAATATTACATTAATAAGTTATTTAAATGAGAAATTTTAAAATTCATCTTTCCAATTTCACTAGAAACAATTATTGCACAATTGACCGATTATAGTTTATAAAGTGATTTTTTAATTAAAAGAATATTTTTTTTTACAAAATCAGCTAGATAAATAATATTTTTTGAAGAAAAAAGTTAAGATTGTTCACTTTTATTTAATTTGAAATTCTAATCTATGTTCACAATCTGTGTTGCAAACAATTTATTTGCTTGAAGTGATTTTAAGCATAATTGTTGTGATAACAACTACATAACCAAGTGATGAGAAAAATCTAATCTTTAATAGAAGTGGAAAACATTAAATTTAATTGAATCCAACACTTAGATTGAATTCTGTAATTTGTAGTGAAATAGTTTATAATTGTATTTTAATTTTGTAGAAATCAATAAATTTAAACCAGCCATTTATTTAGAGCAACATTTGAAAATAACCAATTTTTCTTGTATTTAGAATAAAATTTTAACTTGACAAAAAAATTATTATGCGCTAATTTTAATTAATAGTTACTTAAAGTTCAATATCAAATAAATTGTACAAGAATACATTCAGAATACACCATGTAACTTGATGAGATGTCATATATTATAGTATATGTCCCTGAGGCATTTTAAATGTATAAAATTTATTTTTAAACAATTTAATAATTAAAAATTGTTCTTAAACTGATAATTAATTACTGAATATGTCGAGTAATTAATTGCAAATTAGACTAGAGTAAGATTTAAAATGCACACCTTTTGCAACATTTTTGCCACTGAAATAATATATTAATGCCAATGTTGAATTTCTGATAATTTTTTAAATCAGGTATTTAAAATGTAGTTATATTGACTCTATGTGCATTTTTCAATAGGTTTTACCAAGCTGTATGAATTACGTATTAAATTATTAGTGGAAAAAATATATACACCCATCCTCGTAGCTATATATCGTCAAGTCAACCGAGGCCATTTCCACTCCCCTTGATAATTTTTTGAAACAATAAATACAATCTATTCTCAGATAAACTTAGTAATTAAATATATGCTAAATTTTTTATTGCTCACCAAGTTTCCTCTATAAAATGACATCAAACTTGACCTTATCATCTTATACTTTTATTCAAAAAACGCTTTTAAAATAAGTATTTTTCCGAAATACAATATCACTAGAAATCGAAAATAAAACTTAATATACGTTTATAATCCAGCTCATAATTAGAGCACAATGTTCTTATTCCAGTTATTATTCACATGCCCCAATCATCCAGTTTAGATGCCAATTAGTATTCCCAGACCCAAATCATACAGCTATTATAAAATTTTTTGTATATTAAATATCGTTGAATGTATAGGCAAATTAAGTCTAAGTTTGATATCATTTTACAGATGCACCTTGGTGAATAGAAACAAATTTAGCATATTTTTAAATTCTAGGTCTAACTGAGAGCAAAACATTTTTTTTGTTTTAAATAACTATAAAGGGTGTGAAAATAACCTCGGTAGTATCGACGAAAGATAGTTACGAGGATGACCGTATATTTAAAATGATAGTAAAATGTGTGCATTTTTTCATTAGTTTTCACTATGAATTTTTGTTTGTAACCTACATAGTAAAATGTGAATTTTAAATATTAGAAAAATAGACTCAATGAACAAAATGTGTGCAATTAAAATATGCTACTGCTTTAATTAATTGCAAAAATTCATAAATAATCTAATTATTCATATTGTTTTAAAATAATTTGTTTTTTAAGCAATATATTGAAAAATCTACATATTATTTAACAATTTACACTAAGTAAAAAATAGACGCCCTCATTTATTATAATAGAAAAAAATGTACATTATTAAATTCTATATTAATCTAAATGTATTATTATTTAGCATAAACTTTAAAATTGATTTTTCTCATACGAGAATATTCACGAGAGAGAAAAAAAAGAAAATATGTTATCATGAAGAATAAAGTTGCCCCAAGTCAAATATTTAGATTATAAAGTGGAGAAGAAGAAAAAAAAAGATTATTCTAAATATATTGAAAAGTTTTCTTTTCATATCAAATCGCTGTTTATAACTTAAGAATTCTTTGCTCATATATTTACTTTTTGGCACCGGTATATACAGTAGACTAGAGAATATTCTATAAGCGAGTCGAGACGTTAATAGAATATTGATAAATCGATGAATTTGAATGCTGTATTGCATTATTCACACAATTCTGGCCAATACAACTACAGTCCGTGCGAATACATGTTGGCCATAGATTATATGTTTAAATGAACAAAAATAAGCAAGCTTGTATACATTTTCAAAGTGTATACGGCTGATATTATATTAACATTTAAGTAGTGTATATTTGTTTATTTGTAAGCAATGTCGACATGATAAATGTAATATAAAACTGAATAAGCATGATAAATCAGAATTGTTGTGAATATAAAAATTCATTTACAATTAGATTTATCATAGAATAATGCTATTCCTACATCAATCATGAAAGTGCAAGAATGACAGAAATAAATATGAAAAGTTAATCATAAAATATTAGCATGATTTACATTTGTTATATGCGAAGGAAATATTTAAAAGTACATTATGTAGATTTATACTCTAGAGACAGCTTTAAACTGTATAGCTCTTGCCACCTGTTTAAAGATGTAAAAATGTTAATAAGTTGATAAGCTAATATGATATATGGTTATTTCTCAAGAATTTCCAATTTTTAGTAAATTTCATCTGTGCGTGAAAAATATATTACTTATCAATAATAAAACAGATGAAATACATTTGCAAAATGGTGGCACAAGGTGTGCAATTTAAAACTGATTCGTTTGTATATCCAACTACCGTGGATGGACAGAGAGTTTTATCTAGAATATATCGCTTTACATATATACAGTGATGAAATTTATTTCTTTTTCAGAAACTTGGCACTTTTAATACATGTATCAACTCGTATAATGCCGCTATTCGGTGATTTCATCGCGGACATAACATCACGAACATTTCATTGCTTCTGCGATAAGATCTTTGCGATGTAATTTTCGCAAAGAAATATATCGCGATGTAATGTCCATAATGGTCACCCTCTCTGATACTTTAATAGAAATAATTTCAAAATACTTCTATTACTATATATTCTTATTACTTAATATTCCTAATACTCAATGTTCCTATTACTCAATATTACTATCTGTCTCGGCTGAACTGGATAAGCCCTGCATTAAAATTTAATAATATATGATAAAATAATTATTCTAAAAATTTCAAGTTGCTCAATATATATAAAATCTAATTTTTTTATATCGACTTATTCTCTGTTTACACATACGCTTTACAAATATAATTAAGCACTTTTTAATACGAAAATGTCTAGACATTTGTGATGAAATACTTGAATCTCATCAGGATTAACAATTTTATTAAAATACTTTATACGCTTGACATTCTTTGTCTTTTGTGTCTAAAATAATCGATAGTTAAATTGAAATTCTTCTACTATAGTATAAACTGTACGCAATGTCTAATACAGAAGTATTCAATTTTGTTTACGACATTCCTTTTGAGAGAGAAAATTGTCTAAAATTCAATTTCAAATCAGATTCAATATACAATTTAGAAACAAACTGTTTAAAAATAATGAAGTCTAAAAAAGTACCTTCTTAAAACATTTATAACAATGAAAAACATAGATGTGGAATGATTTTATCAAATTCTTAATACTAGAAAAGTGAGCAATAACTATTAAATATATTTTAAAATAATTTCTAACTATCTGTTTTTCAGAACCCAATATTCATTCATTTTCATGAACGCCTTTCTTACCTGTCGCAGTAGGCGTTGTTCTCGAATGCTATTGCGTTAAGTGCACGAAGCACTTCGTCCCTCTCCTTCTAAAATAAGTGACGAACTCATTGCTAGCATTGAAGTGAGAACAACTGAGAACGATATTAATTGAAAATAGTCTAAATAAATAGACATCATTAGCTGTGCTCAAACCAGCGCTGTTTTGCAACAGTAAGGCTAGAACTATACCTACTAAGCTACCTTCGCTCCGCTCTTCGCTAAAATCGAATATAACAATATTAATTTTATAAAAGTAAATTAGTCGTACTGTCTATTTTGCATGGTATAACGCCAACATGGTGAACGTTTTAATTTTTTCAAAATAGTAGGGTGTATGTGAACATGACATAATATGAAAAGTATCATGTATAAATAAGTAATAATTAATTAATTAGAGCGGATGTCGCTCAGTAGGTACGGTTCTCGCCTAACTTTGGGAAGGATCGCTTGTTCAAGCACAGTCTGAGGTGTCTCAATTCACATGATTTATCAAATAGTATTTAATCGCTCACATCAATGCTAGAGCTGTCACGTATTCTAGATGGAGGGGAACGAAGTGCTACGAGCACTTGACTCATAGCTTTCGAGAACTGCGCTCACACCGAAAGGTACAAAAGGCGTTCATGAAAATGAATAAATGAATTAATAATTAGGATCAAAATTTAAAGTTCTAATTTGCAGAATATTTGCTAAATGGGGCATTTTATCAATGCTAACCTTGCAATTTTTTGCATTTAATAAATTTGAGATGTAGTGATTTTAAGTATGTTTGAAAATTATGTTGATTCTTTAGAAAGTTTAAAGTTTCCAGAATCATTTATTACAAATTAAATTTGACATCAGATTTAGGATGTAATTTGAGATATTTTAGAAAATGAAAAAAAAATCAGAAAATAAATTGAAAATCTTCTTTCTAACATTGAAAAATGATATTTTCCTATTTTATTTGAAGATAATGAATAAACTTGCAATTTAATAAAGGGGATTCACAAGTCTAGGTGTTTTCATTTTCAGCTAATAAATCAAAATTACATGATCAAATTTAATGACACATTCTTAGGTGTAATTAAATTACTATATTATCTTTTATTATCATCAGTTCTGGCGTTGACTGTAATTACTTTAGTAGTTCTTTTTCATTAGAACTCTATGCTTAGCAAAGAAAAAATTATAGCTCCAGTGATTGTCTTAAGAGACAGTTATGTCTTATTTATTCTCTGTTTCTCTTGCGATCTCCACAATTATTTTCCTAGATATTAATGGCTCCAGGACAATTCTCCAAATGACAAATTGTCAATAGAAATATTACGATCAAGTTGATGGATTGTAGGATAAAATATATTAATTAAATATTTTTAATTTTAGCATGCTGTTGTTTGCTTTTAAAATTAGCTAGCTAATGTCATTACTAATTAAATTAATTTCCCATAGTTATCAAGAGAAATTTATTAACGACAAAATTTCATCAGGTATATTTATTATTATACGAATTGTTTTATTTCTATTTTCCGGCATTCTATATGTTTTCCAATATCCAACTAAATCTGACCATACATGCCTTAATGTCAATTCATATGTATTTAATAGTTTTTCTCTTACTATTTCTATAACAATTTTATATAAAAAATGATCGCTAATATTAGTGCTGATAATAATTACTAATTTTCTTCATGTTCATTAAATAGTGATGAGCACAAGCACGAAAACCACAGGCTTGGGCCTGGGCTTTATGAGCATATGCTCAAAATATAGCGAGATTCTGACTGAGCTTGGGCCTGAGTCTAGCCTCCAGTATAAACCTTGAACAGGTAACGATAATTATTATACAAGGAGTAATCAGACTTAAAGTGTTGAGATATAACTCAAGTTAATTTATAGACTATCTATGATTATATTTTTAAAAAAATTCAAAATTTTTGGGGGTGTGGGTCGACAATTATCGGATATCATTGGAAGATTAAGGCTTTTTCAAAAAAAAATGAGAGATTTTCGAAAATACACTTTTCTTATTGACCTCCTGATGTGATCCTGAATACGATGAATTTCTTATCTCGGCGATATCACATCTCTTAGGTGTTTTAAGCATTTACTGAACTTGGCTACCATTTCAATATACACTCAAAATCGTGCTAATTTGCAAAAGTAGACCTGACAAGTTTAATCTTCAGGATGAAAATCTTTTTTTACAATATTTATTGTTATATATAATTAAGGCCAAACCAGACCTATAGTACTGAGCCTTGAGCCTGAGCCTGGCCTATGCTCATCTCTATCTCTAACAAAATGTCTATATTTTTATATAATCTGTTTTTGAAACTCTTTTTATTACATTTCAATTAAATATAAAGCACTAGGAATACGAAAATCTATTAAATTTAATCTTAAACATGTTTATTTTATAAAATAAATTTGAAAACACTTAAATGAGTTTAAAACAAATTAAATAAGAAAAAAAGAACAGAGAATTGGATGAATAAAATAAAAATCCTAAAGAATTCAATTTGATTCTGGTGAACAGAATATTCTATTGAGTTAAACATCTAATTTTATGATTCAATTCAAAGGAAATACTTCTTCGAAAAATAAGATTTAAATTGAATTAATGTGTTTATACATAATAAAAGAATACCAACAAAAAAAAATTATCCTGGATATATTAGAAAAATTTCAATAAAACTTCAATAGAAAAAAAATTTAAATATAATGAAATGTCAATTTAAACATTTCTATTATTTGTTCAATTTAATATAATCAAAATGAATTATAAAAATAATTATTTAAAAATCTATGCCGTTCCTTTCTTTTAAATTTATATAAACTGAGTTGAATTCAATGTTTTATTGTCTTGAGAGCACATTTAAAAAAATTGCAAGTATAACTTACGTTTATCAAGACAATTGTTACATGGTAACAGTGGTATTTTGGACAGTATTAGAAACAGCAATAGTTTCCGGAACTTTTTAAATATCACTGTTAGTGGTCAACAATTATCGTGATAAAAATAAGTAATGCATACTATCTTTTTATTAACCTGTTTAATCGTTTTTTATAATTTTATTGATATCTTATTAAATTAATTCTGCATAGTGAAATTTAATTTTACTTTTTATATAGCTTATATTATACTGCAATAAGATTTGAGCTTTTTCAATTTATAAGTCACAAGACTTTTCAAGAATGCCGATTTATTTCTAGACGGTTGACATTATATAGAATGCGTCTTTTCCTGTTTCTGGTGGTGAAGTGTTTGCGAAATATGTAATAATATTCAAGTGGTTGATATAAACCTAATACTTTAGGATTAAGCATATGAAAAAGTCTTCAATGAATAACAAAGGTGAAGTTTCTAATGAAAATATATAATTATCTAAATAAAGATTTTGAGTCTATAACACTTAATAATATGCTATGCGCTATATTCTAGCTTACCAATGTAGTTATTGATTTGTAAATTTACAAATGCTTACTTAATTCTTATAAAATTCTTTATATAAGAAAACTGTGCTCTGCTTTGCATAGAATGAAACTTAGCTGTAGTTTATTTAACGCCGACTCTTCACCACAAACAGCAAACGATGACTTCTATATAGAAGATAGTGAATCTGATGATTTGCACACAAAAAAAAAATCTAATCGATCCAATTGAAAAACTTCTATTTTCTCATCAATTATACAAGCTTATCTAAAGAATGATCCATTCAGTGCTCGTCCGAGTGGAAGATAAATTAAAGATAACATTTCAGACAAAACTAGTAAATAAATAGTTAGGGTTTAGTATTTATTTTCACTAGAAAATTTTGTTCTGAACGTTTCAGTATAAGAAATTGAAAATTTTAAATTTTATTGTAGATGTACTTAAACAATCTAATCTAGCTTATCAAATGAGATAACTTGTTAAAAAAAATTAAATCTGGATGTAATTAATTTTAACAAATTTAAAATTTCTATATTCAAAAATAGAAGTGCCAAGGCATGATGAAAAATCCATAGTAATGTATGTAAAAAAATATAAAGGAGGTAATATTTTTTAAATAATTTTTTTACCACTACTACCCCCCCTCCCTTAATCCATATAAATCCGCATTTGTCTTTGAACAAAGTCTATCCTAGTCCACTTTTGAAATACTTCCCCCTCTCGTTGCACTTAGTAGGAATGTCTCTCAAGAGTAAGTTGCAAAACAAAACATTAGATTCAACAAGTTCATTAGATTAATCATTAAATTCTAAGTTTAAATTGAACAAAATAACAGCAAATGCCCCTCCCCCATCTATATACAAAAGGGAGTTAAAGTTTGTTGTGTTTCATCATTTAAATAATTGAATTAATCATTAAAAATAAATCTAAAGTCAATGACTCATTATTTTACTCAAATTTTATGTTTAATACTAATTACAGTTTCATATTTTTCTTTAACAAAAAATAACTACTTTTCATATGAAGAAAATTAATGTTAGAATAATAGAATACAGTTTTTATATTCATTTTGTTAAGAAAACTTTGAAACTGTTTTATATATGAAAGATAAATTGTGATTAAATTAATGAGTCTTGAACAAAAAACAAATTAAATTGCTTTATGCGATGTGTTCTCTGTGTGGCACTTATAGAATGTAAACTGTATTTAATAATTCAAAAGTTTATTATTAATAGAAATTAACTGGTGTTTGAATTATTTGTTTTCAATTTTATTTAATAAAATAAGAGGATTAAGAAATGATTCATTAAATGATTGAAAAAATATAGACAAAAATAAATATCGCAAAATGTTTGTTAATTTTCAATAAATTAATGTCTAAATCAATTAATGAGTTATGTATTTTTGCATTCATTTGTTTATACTTTAGTATTAAATTATTAATCATTAGGGCATTGCAAAATAGGTTTTTATCGGACCATTTATAGGTCCTATAATAGGAGTGATAAAGGGTTGAAATAGGTGCTTAAATAGGTTTTTATTTTTTTCGTAAATTGTAAAAATTAACTAATAAAATATGAAAATTTAAATAACAAGAAACAAAAAACTTAAAAGCTATTATCGGAA
>JAQFXN010002698.1:0-12145 GCA_034693365.1 Liacarus xylariae
AGAATTGTTAATCCAAATTCTTTAATATAGAACAGTGAAACTTTGCGTTTGTATGCAACACAAATGGATGTATTATTTGTCCACGTTTCAAAATTTTTCAATTGATATTTACTTTTTTTTAATTGCAATGTCAATTTACACTATTACTATACTTATCTAAGCGAATTTTTATAATTCAACAATGCTATTTAATCAGTTGAAATAATTAATCTGTTTAGAAAGTACTCTCACAATTGGATAGTGAATCTGACTTTTCTCTCGATTATTGGATTTTGAGCATACAGCTGATACAGCTAGCATAATTATAATCTAGTATCAATAGCTTATATCATAAAATTGAAGAAAAATATATGAAGTTTATTAGAAATTAACAAATGAACTACACTAATTACAAAAATGTATTTGACAAAATTCAATAAAATTCCAGATATTGCTCAAATTAAACAAAAATTCAACCACTATTTGTACCAAAATATTGACGAAAGTTTAGCTGCGGTTAAAATTGAAAGATTTGCTAAAACTTTTTATATAACTATATCAAATAGTTTTGATGATTACTTGATTGGAAATAAATCAAAGATTAGAGAGATTTTGGTTAATATTTCTCGAATTATTTTGTTATTATTCCTATTGAAGTATTTTATTTCCGCAATTTTTAACAAATCAACAATTATTATAATAACAAGTAATTCAAACTATTTATTGGGAAATTCATCATTGATTTCATGTATGTTAAGTGTTTGCACTTTTTCTATTCTAGCGATTGGAGTAGTCATACAATACCAAGAGGTATGCAAAACATGTCATGTTTTAAATTTCTTAAGTGGTCTTAAAAATAGAAAACTTCCGATTGAATTGAATTATTCAAATCGAATGAAGTTTTGTTTGAAAATCAATTTCATGACTAAATACATTCTGATTTATGTCTATTATTCACTCGTTTTCTCTGTGTTTTCATTATTTTTTATTTCTCTAATAATCGCTTATTTGGACCCGAATTCACATTTTATATTAATTAGTGTTATATTTTGGAGTTTTATAACTTTGTTTTGGGCCCTAATGTTGTATTCATTGGCCTTATTTATTATAACCATTTGGTATTTGACAACACTTTACTTGAAATATAAGTTTAAAGAAATATATGAAAAGATTTTATTAAGTGTTGGAAACAATGAAAATAATTTATTAATGAATACAATCATTGAACACAATTCTGTTACACAAATAACTTATAAATTGAATATATTTTTCAAGAATATTATGTTTATTATCTATTATTTTTCAAGTCCTTCACTGGAATTAATTCTTTATATATCTCACGAAAAGACTACTTATTTTTACGTCCGAATTGTGGCCGCATTTGTATTCGTAGTTCTCTTTACACTCATATTCCTAATGAATCTAATGAATGCCTATATTATAAACTCTGCCCATCAATCATATCCACTATTGTTCACATTTATAGTCAAAAATCAAGTTTCAATTCATCAAAGATTTAAAATTATATCATTTATAGAGAAGATGTCCGGACCTGACATTGGATTCTATTGTTTAGATATGTTTCCAATGAATAATTACGAATTCTATCAATACTTACTGATTTCGAGCTTTAATTATATTCTATTCTTAACCATAATCTAAATCAATTGGAAGACATTCCTTTGGTTTTAATGAGTTTAGTGTAAAACTATTAATTGAAGAGTAGTTTATAAAAATTTACTGTATTTTTCGTAATAATTATTAAAAGTTAAATACAAATCAAATATTTTAACATAAATTCAAAAATAAATCAGGGGTAGCCAAGGTCGGCCGAGTCAGGGGAGTATAGGTGTGGATATTTTGAGAAAATTTTCTTAGTCGAGGGGGTATACCAAAAATTTCAAAATCCTTCACGTGCAAAAATATGTAAATATTATTTCAAAATCTATCCAGGGACCCTTCAAAGTTCGAAAATTTGACTTGGGTTTACACATAAACCATATTATATATAAACAATTTGAAAGAACAAAGATTTAAAGAATTTTGTCCTTTGTTGATGACAGAAATTAAAAATTTTTTAAATTATTTTTTCAGGGTAAAAAAAAATTCCCGAATTTTCTCCATTTTTTGACAAAGTTCCGGATGATTTTTTAGTTTTAAAAAATTATATTTAGATTCTCTGTAACATTAAGAACAAAATAATTTTTTCCAGAAGGGTCTTTTTCTTTGTTATTTTTCTAAAAATCTTTATAGTTTACCTATGGGTGACATGTTAAAAAATGATATTTCGCTCTATAAAGTATTTTTTATTTTAAAGAACTCATTATTCTGAGTGCAACGATATATCACATGATATACTTTGACAATTAATTTAAAAAGTAGGGAAAAAATACATATTTGGTAGATGGCGATGAAATCGAAATAAATTACTCTATGAAGAATATCAATCAAGACGTCGATTCTGACTAATTTGCACAAGCTGAATCGATTGGTGATAGTTTCATCCTCGAAAATATAATAGTATTTCAGATATTATAAAAATCGAAAAATCTTAATATTTTATTTATTGTACACTTGAGGATACTTGAATTGTAATAGGGATCAGCAGTACTCCAAAGGAATTGTAAAGACATATTAAATAATATGAATTGAATATGAAATACAAAACACTTACAAAGACTCACATAACAAGCATATATTTGTCCTAAATGAGCACCATATGTCATGTGACGAAAACCTTTTGTGCATAATTAGAATATTTAAGAAATTACTTATTTAGTTGTCTAATAAATTGGTAGTAATTGGTATTAATTATTATTCTATTGTAGAAATCTTTTTATCGTAACTATTGTAAAATTTTTGAGTCAAAAATAAGAAATCTTTGGATAAGAAATTAGATTTAAATACAATTTTATTGTTTAAGAAAAGCATTTATCAAAATTATTGATAATTTATCAATGATAAATGAATGACAAATAATAAAACAAATAAATTATATAATTATTGTTTCAAAATTGTAATTTCCATATTATATATAATATTATAAATTAAATAAATATTACATTTAGTAAATGTTTGACATTAATTGTTATCTTTGATTAGGTTTTATCGATATTTAAAAATTATAAATTATAAATAAGTAGAAAATGTGTTAAAACTAATTTAAAATAAGTTTTTTTTTGTAATATAAAAGCATTTTATTTAGTATTGAGTGACGAGAAATCAATTCCTATTCATTTGCATGGATTCTGTCGATACCCGATGTGAAAACCTCTGGCGTTCTTTGCATTATTCGATACGAATCTAATCTGAAAGGGACCGGGAGTTGAATCAGTCATAACAGTCCTGTGCACTGAATTACTACTATTGCCGAATGGACTCTCCTGTCTGTTAGTCAGTCTCAACAATCCATTATCGCTGAGTTCACTGTTTTCTGTATTCAGTTTCCCAACGCCTGAACACAACCGCATTCCTCCGATGACAATGAAGTCGTCCCTACACTCGGCCACTACCGGCCACTGCGCTGAGAAGCCAGTTATCTGTTCTGCGCCCGACCCTATGGCAAATGGTAGGGTTCCGTCCGCGTCAGACGACAGTTCATAGGTTACCGAACAAAATCCGGGCTCTTTTCTAATGCACATCATATAATCGACGTCATTGGGATAGCCTTCGTTGCGCTCAGTGCTCAGATCCTCTTCCCCTCCAAAGTCATAGTTAAAGCTCTTGATTATTCCATGTGTTCCCCAATAGTATTGCAGACAATGAGGCGGTGCTAAACAAGTGGAGATAATTATATCAGAAAATAGTTTTTTGCCTTTAATTAATCAAATTTTGAGACCAAATAAAACAAACTCTTATTTAAAGTTCGCTTTCTATTCGAGACTTTAGAGAAACGAATAAAATATTAGATAATTCATCGATCAGTTGAAAAAGTTATTTCTTATCTCAAAGAAATCCATTATAACCTAAAGCAACGGTATATTTGAAGAAAATGAAAACTAAGTTTAAAATTATTTACTTTTGAACTTCTATTGACTGATTGTTTCGATAATATATTCATTTAATCTCAATGAATATCTTTGTGAATCTCTTTTTAGTTTTTTTCTCTTAAGAAATTGAGTCTTGGATTGAGTTAATGCATAATTAATTAAAAAATAAGATAATAGTGAATAAGTTTAGAGACAATTCCAATGCAATAACACAAATACAAACCTGCGTTCTCTGATTGACAGGGGATTTGAGTGATGAGTACATCGAAACGCCTACGGTATGAGCCCAACATCATTATGTGCAGACTAACCACTCCTGATTCATCGACACCGATGTAATCTATAAAATAAAATAAAAATACGAGAAAATTATAATATGAGCTAAAGACCGGATAATTATATTTAAATATTGATATAAGAAAACTAATATTTAAGTAATTAAATGACTAAAATACTCAATTAATTATTTCTTAGAACTCTATATTCAAAAATGACTATTAAAGAGATATATTTAGTTACATAGAATAGAAAATAGTTTTTAAAAAATTTTTGCTAGAGGAAAATGTATTATCAATAACTTAAATAAAGTAGTTTTTGAGTCCTATGTTAACTTTATAATGCAGCTTCTTAAAATATCTCCTATATCATCATCTAGCTATATTACTAACATTGCAGCCTTATTCATTAGTAAAATAAGTGAATTATTTTTTCGTGACTTATTTTATTTTATTCATATGAGAGAAGCTTTCTTTTAATTCAATATTGTTTGGAATGATTGCTTACAGTGTTGGCCATTATTAAGTCCACAAATCTTGGGTACGATATGGTTCTCATTTTGGCCCGAAATTGTGAATATATCCTGAGAGCAGTTGCCCTCTAATGGTCTTCCGATGTCGAATGTTCTAAAGTCGAGTTTGAACTGACAGATGTCACGTGAAATTTTGCCAATCTTTGTACGACATATACGGGATCTGTCGTAGGCCTCAGGAAAGCCTGGATTACGAAAATAGACAAACTTTTCGGCAGCCGTTTCACCACAACTCACGTCAAAGAGACAACAAACAGCACCATTGCCTTTGCCATTAGCACATCTACCCATAGGCATACCTCCCCGTCTAACGCACTCAGACGCCTCATAACAGGTACCCTTACGACTGTCCGGTGCTGTACACACATCCTCTTCTATTGTATCACTGTTTACACCACTGTTAACATTCAAAGTGTTGGTGTCGGACACGAATACACTTTCCGGTCTGTTTGCTGTCACTGATTGAGCGCTGGGATTGAAATAATAAGTGGCCGCCACTAATGGACTTTTACCACTGTTTCCATTCGAGAACATGCCTGCTATGAAGGAAATTATACAAACAAGCAGAATAATTATAATATAAAATTCAAATTGTTTCTTTTATAACTAATTTAATATTAAAGCTCAAATAATTTATAAAATTAAATAAAGATTTTAACTTATATTAAATTAATGTATTTTTTTTATTGTATTCCAGTATACATTTGATTATACAGTATTGCAGATCCAAATGTAAAACATTATTAAAAACTAACCTTGACATTAAATTATTCAATTCTAATAAAAAAAGATGAAGTTCATAATAAATATTCTGATGCTTATATGCAAATAAATATTCACTTTTCAATTTTATAGTATATCAAAATAATATTCATACACTAATCAAATACATTAAGCCCTCAAAATAATTAAAGCCGATATAATGATGAATACATACGGAGTGGTACTAGTGGTGGAGCGGCCGAATCAACTGTTCGCTCTAAAAATCCCCGGGCAATAATTACGAATATTTGATCACATATTAATATAAAAGCATAAAGTGTTGAATGTTTAACAAACATTTTTATATATTATATTAAAAACTTTATAAATTTATTTAAAAAGCTTTAATAACTTTATTATAAATGCTATAAAAATCAGAAAATTTTATTAATGAGAGAAATAAAACCAATAAATAAAATATGATTGAAAAGCAATAAAATTCAAATCGTTTATATACTCCACTCAATTAATAGAAGCGATGCTTAAAACAATTGGAGAGAACATTCACTTATGGAAAAACCTCATACTTCCTATCGAATGACAGTCGAGTGGATCAGTTTGGCTGATCAGTTCAGTTCGGATGCCGTTTTTTTCTATCTCTAAATATTGACCCTTTACTATAGCTATTTTGAATGGAATATTTTGTGTGATGTGAGGTCTGGATGTGACTGAACTTTTGTTGGGGCAGCCGGTGAACAGTTGGTGTGTCCAAAGTGGCGTAACTCCTATATCATAAAACACATGTTAAAGTATATAAAAGAATACATAATATTATGTAAATGAAAGGCATGTAAAATAAAAGTTCAGGGATTTTGTTATTGAATTGTCTATTAATACTTTTGTTTCAATATTCTACATATGAGTGAAATTATGATATCTTTATAGAAACCCAATGTCTTTATTTGTAGATATATTTTAATCTTTTCAAATATAAGATAGAAAACAATATCTGAATTAAGTTCAAATCCGCCACTGATTTCTGTTTTCAGATGCCATCAGTCAAACATATAATTGAATGATATGACTGAGACTGTTGTCCCTATTTTTTCATCATTGTGTTCGAACACAGGATGCAATATATGTCCAAAAAAACTGAACGACAAGATATAGTTAGATAGACATGAGCTAACCATCCATATAAATAATAATAGTGTCAGAGCTATTTTAATTGTGTTGATCACAATAATGAAATGCTTATTTTATCAGTGCATATATTATAATGTTATATAAAAAAAACTCGCAAAAGAATTAAAATAAAATAAAAATAAAATAAATCATTTGAAATAATATTTGGCATTTTTCAAGCAATTAAATGCTCATTTTGTAAAAACCATTTTTTGTATGCATTGAATAAAATACAATTCAAGCATTGAAACTATTTGTAGTAATTTTTATTTAACAATTGATATGAAATATATATTTATTTATTATATAATAAATTGAAACAAAAAAATATTTCTTAGATTAGTAACTAGATGAATATATTTTTTAATTATTGCAATAAAAATTTTATTTCCGATAGAGTTAAATAGTAGAGGAAATAGTAATTTATTTTTTAAAAATTCAATATTTTTCATTTTTTACATGCTTTGCACTCAGGGATGTGGACTGGGAGGGGGCCCACTCTACAATTTGCTCCTAGCAAAATTTGTGGTTAACAGTACGTCTATGGACTGATTCCCTTAAACTTTGAGAAAACTCCAAGAATGGGAGCAACTCAAAAAGAACGAACGAATCTATATACTCCTTTTTCTTCGAAAGCGGAGTTAAAAATACCCTCCAAAGTTTAACATGCCTCATTTTACAAGATCCTTTTTGTAGTATCTGGCCATCACGTATTAAGTCTTTATTTATTGCTAAATAATGAGTGAAGAAATACAAATTACATTTAATTTAGATAAACAAACAAAATGCTGAATTTCTTAATGTCTTTATTTTCTAAATGCAATTCATTATTATTTCAATTGTTCTCACGATTACTGTGTTATAAATACGTTGAATGCAATATAAAAACTAATTCACTTAAAATAAAAAACTCATTTATTATAAGTGATTCCTAACTTTAATTCTAATTAAAGACAATTAAAAATTAAGTCTTTATTATTAGATTTTATTATTACATTTGTTTTGTTATATGAAAAAAAGATATTTATGTTAGGCTTTTGTATATAAAATTCTTTACAGTAGTTGAAGAAATAATTTGAATGTGAAAAATAATTTTATCGTTTTATTTCATCAAATATTTTAAAATTTCTTTTAGAAGAAAATATGATTGAATACTACTGTCAATGAGAGTACTACTGGAATACTCGACTATAGATTTCATATATTCCAGAAGAAATTACACAAATATTTTGAAAGAAAAAGTTTAGAAACTTTTTTCCTTCAACAAAAAAAGAATTTGCGAAATCTTTCTATAAATGAATTTTTAAATGAATAAATAATTTGAGTGATTAATCATTTCTTTAAAGTGAGATAACACTACAGATCAGTAAAATGTATTGAATTACATATGGACTCAGACTTCAATGAAGGAAGCGCCGCCTTAATAGTTGTACTTTGAGGGTCAGGGGCTATGATTTTGAAAAAAATATTACCAGTAGTTAGTTATCAATTATAATAAAATATATGAATTTTTTTCTAAAGCATTTCAATATCTAAACAAAATGTTGTTATAATTCTTTTGCTTAAATCGAAATATAATATTCAATTTAATAATAATATAGGAGTAAAGTATTGTCACAATTTATACAAATCACTGATTAAGTCGAGCGTAAAATTCGAGTTTACGGGTAATTACGCCAATCGGCAGAGCACAGGTAGATAAAGAGAAAGAGGAGTCCACTTAACTCAACAATCCGTGAGAATAAGAAGAACTCATCCTTAATATTGAAGAATATATTTTTGTTTCTAAAAATTTTTAGTTTTCTTATATTATATTTGATTTGTTTGTTATGCCGTTTTAGAAATTTATTTAAATTATAAAAAATTAAATGATTTCATTCTATGCAATGATTTGAATATTTGATTTAATATAGCTTTTACTGAAGTTACTGTATTAAGTAGTGGTGCATTGTGTGATTGCCTGTGCCTAAACATACTATCATATACAGTAATAGTAGATCTATGAGTGTGTGCAGGTAAAGTGTCATTCAATCCAAAAATTGGACGGGGAATCACACTATACACACATGAATTGGAGAGGGAAGAAGAGAGATATGTTTGAAAGAGAGCGAGGGGGAGATCTTTCGGTACAGAGAGAATAAGGGGAAAGAGAGATAGAGATAAAAGCCTAACCAATGAGGAGTGGGTCAGGACTTTAAAATTGATGACAACCAAATTGGTCTCATTTGTTCTATGGGTTTCAACTCATCACTTCAATGACAAACACTTGAGAAAAAGTTTTTATCGATGAAAAAGTTTTGTTTTTTCCTTATTATAAATAAAAATATAACAATAAAACTAATAAACGATTGAAAAGAAAATATTCTCTCAGAAGAATTGTTTTATTAAATTCTTATAGACTCTTATATAACATTTTTTAAAAATTCTGTTCTTCATTTAAAGAAAGTTATTATTTATTATGGAATATAACATCAATTCATTGGGAATACAATACAATCATTTTACAAATTTTACGAATCCTTATTTCAGTAATAATTTTGTTCACAATTCTGTTGTCAATCAAACTCCAAATCAATGTTTTCAATGTTCAGATCAACCTTTTATACGAACAATATTACCGACAAATCTGAGTCCATATCATATGCAAAGTAAATGTAATGCAAATAAATTTATTAGTTATCCAAAGCAAACCATCACTAATACTACTACTCCTACCATAACATCATCAACGCCTCCATCGTCTTCATCAGCAAAGCTGTCGTCAAATTTTACAATTGAATCAATACTCGACATAAATAATAAAATTGCGAACAATAATAGTGAAAATTCATCCACACATTCGTCACAATTTAATAATGCAATTAATGAGACCATCAATGAAAAGAAGAATTTCATTGCCGACAATGAAAAGACTATATATAATTGGCTAAACTGTACCCGATATAAACCACCTAAAGTCAAGAGTAAGAAAAGTTTGAATTGTTTTAAAAAATTGTTACTCAATTAAATCTACATATAGTCACTTTTTGTCAATATGTTATTAATTTATTTCAATTTTTAATTGTTTTACTCTCACTTCGAAAGAGCGTTCAAACAGTTCTGATAAGCGAAAGGCCATAAACCGGGGCCCAAGGATTCCGTTCACTTCGTGTCAGATTAGGGAATTGGAGAACAAATTCCATACGACCCACTACTTGAGCAGTTTAGAAGTCACTTATTTGGCACAAAAATTAAATTTAACCGATTCGAGAGTAAGTCTACTTTCTTTAATCTTATACTATATTATGTATTCATTATAATTATTCCTATTTATATAATTATTAAATCAATTTATAAATCAATGAAAAAATAATTATATGTGAAACAAGATTTCAATTAAATAGAAAGCTCTTTCTTGGAATGCGTTTGATATTATACTACATTTGTTTGCTTAATTAGAGGAACATTTAATTAAAATAAGAACAATTTTTATTTATTTATTTTTTACAAATTAACAATAATTACTGAGAATCCCCTGTTCTTGTATCTGCGCAAAGCAAATAAGCTCACAAAAATAGTACGCGGCATATGACGCATCTTACGTTGATTTCTTCTTGACCATTACTTTGTTTTATTTCAACACATATGCAGAAATTCAAGAGAAGTTTAGTTAATTACATAAAAAAGTATGTTTTAAAAAGTTATTAAAAGTCATTAGTCGTATAGCGGGTCAATAGATCTTATTGAATTTTTGTCATTTCAAGAATTTAAAGAAGATTTAATTATTTTAGAAACAATAATTATGAACTAGTCGAAAAATATATAATTTAAAACATTTCAATTTTTGATTGAATTTAAAAAAAATCAGATATATTTAGATATTTTATCTCCAATTTCGAATAAAAATGAGAATATAGATTCATTTGCACCCTCCCCCCCCCCCCACAAGATTATGGATGCCCATGATGGAAGCCAAGTTATGGATGCTTATGATAAGTCTATAAGAGCCTATATGAGGTTATGGGTGCCTATGATAATTCGATAGGAGTAGAACCTATGGGAGGGGAGCTTATGATAATTCTATGGAATGGGAAACTATGATAATCTAATGGAAGTAGAACAATTTGGATGGGAACCTATTTTAATTCTATGGAATGGGAACATGTGATAATTTTTTATCAAACTTATTAGCATGAAGTGAAATTTATTGACATTTTGAAGCATTTAAGATTTTTCTAGGATATATATTAATGGTTCATTCTTGTTTTAAATAATCTATCTCTCATTACAAATTTTAAACTAACCAATTATTCAAAGGGCTGTGTTCAGAGGATTTAATGCTTAATTTTATTGGTAGTAATGGTAAAAATAAATTTTATTTATAGCATTGTATTGTCAAATGTGGACATCTGTCTGGTGTTCGGAACTCTTCGGTTTAGAATATATTAATTGCTCTTTTATTTAGTCGAATCACATCCCATCTTCATTTTGAAACTCTAACAACCCATTAGTGCAATGGATATAAAGCTCTCTTTGAAAATCATACCAATACTAATACTACTAATCCATTTCGATAGGGGTTTGTGTTTAACGTTTTCACCTAATTATATGAACAGTTTAACTACAAAAGAACATTTGGTTTCGGCTGTCACTCATTATGAGCTCAAAGGGTTAAAGGGTTTGTGCGCTATTAGACAAGAATTGTTTGCGTTATACTTAAAGTTCTCTCTCTCTCTCTCTCTCTCTCTCTCTCTCTCTCTCTCCGCTTTCATCTTCCATTCGGGAGAACATAAATCGTTTAGAATAATAACATTGAATGTGTTGTGCAGTTTATGGCACAATATATTTGTGACATATTATTGAACTGTTATTTTTAGGTTTTATAACAATATCTTTTGTTGAATGAATAATAAAAGAAGAGATTAAGTGCTCCTTTAGTTAAGAGGTTTAATATGAATATCGGTTTTTGTCGGACAGACACTGACAGGACATTCATTATTACTGAATAAATCAGAAAGTATAAGCATTCTATGCAGCAATAAAAATTCATTCAGTACATGCTAGTTCTTATTAATAAAATACATATCATATTTATTGTTATTATAAATTTTTTAATCAAGTTAAGTATTTTAAAGCAAAAACATTTTTGAATTTCCATATTCGTTATGAAATATAGTTAAAGTATCAAAGGCTATTGCGCAATCTTATTTTCTATGTATAAATCAGACAGAAACCAAATGAATACACTTGCTTTAAAAGCTTTTCCTCGTGTATTTGCATCTTGAAACTGCTGTATATTTGCATGGTAATTTTTATATATAAGTTCGAGTAATGCATTAATGAATTTGTATATTTTATTAATACTTTATCGTAAAGTTTATATGTTTACAAATTCATCGATGCATTACTCGAACTAATATATAAAAATTATAAGAGGGTGTACAAATAGTACGTACAGGAAAATCGTGAAAATCTTGACCCCTCCTCCCCCTTCGTACTGAAT
>JAQFXN010002699.1:0-12144 GCA_034693365.1 Liacarus xylariae
CCGAAACAGAACTAATTTATGCCATAAGTTATGGTATGTGTAGTTTCAAAAGGAATACTCTTCAGTTATGGCCTCTACTGGCGGGTAAGTCTGTGATCAGCTCTGAACATTTTAAAATGAAAGATATTTTTGTGCTTAAAATCCTATATTTGTTTTATTCAATTTAAAAAACTGTTCTAATTTTCTAATTTCACGTTAGAGCAGAATAAATAGCCGCTGAATAAAGATATTCTGTAAATTTCTGAACGTTAGCGTTCGACAATTGAAAAAGTTGCTCGGCATCACCTTGGCTAGGTATTTGGAAAGACAGGTACACTTGTGAATAAGTTTATGTTACTGTAACAGTAGATGAATACTATAATTAGAGTTCGGAAATCTGGGGAATTCCAGATATTTAATTGTAAATATAAGTGTCGGGAATTTTATTATATTGATTATATGGGTGTAATAGACTTCAAAAAGCAAGGTTTTATTTCCAGATATTTCTCGTCATTCCCGTTCCCGATTTTGCGGATTTATTGTTTATAATCTCGATTTGATTTTACCACCTGATCTTATAATAACAAGATAGAATATCTGGTTGCAAACAGCAATGTTCTATGGATTTTATAAAAACAATAAAAATGATTCAGAAAATATATCAACAATAAGTTTAAAACCCTAATAAGAGACACGAATTTTAAAAATCAATTAATCGAAATAAAATTACACATTTTTGAATTAATCGATCAAGTAGAGACCAAATAGAAAATAGATGAAAAAAAATTATATTAGATTAGGGCTTAATCATTAATGCGATTAAATAACTGGATATAATAGGAGATTTTGCAAAACATAAACTTGAAAAATCTAGAAATTAGGAATGTGTAACGTTTAAGTCGACAGATTAAGGATAACCCAAGGATGGTCAAGGGAAGGGTAAAATGACGGATTATACCAATTTTGATCTAAGGAGGAAATATCTCACAGTAGTAAAATTCATGCAAATTTAATTAAAAATGATGCAATTTAACAGAATTTCATAGAAGTATGATGAATTCTGTAAGAATTTAACAATATTTAACCAATTATAGCATAAAATTGACAAAATTCTCTTATTATTCAAAATTTACAGCGAATTTAACAAAATATTAAATAAACCGCATAATAAATATACTTTTTTGTTCCCGATTTAAGCCATTTTTAACTCCCGATTCCCGACCGAATTGATAGGTTTTTACTACCGATATTTCTCCGAACTCTGACTATAATACACTGAAATACTTACAAGTGTTTTGAAAATATTAATTTAGTTGATTCCAAATATTAGAATTCAAAGGTGGAATTTGGTGAAAGCTTTAGATTAAATATTCAAATAAACATATTATTAAGTATTACAATGTAGAATTGGAATAACAAGTACTATAAAAGCTCCCTCTCCATTTTTAACTGTTAGTCATACTCTTTTTGTGTTTGGCCTACCTCCCCTCCCCTCCCCTACAACTGAAGGTGTATATTTTTTTGAATGTCCCAAATTCAAGATAAACTTTATGTTCAATGATCTTATCAATGACTTTAATCCTATTATAAATTATTTAAAATTCAATCACTACTGCATTAATATAATGGAAAAAACAAATCATTGTCAGGGATGCGCAGTGGACACCACTATAATAGTAGTGGTGTGAGTATTATTACAACTTTGGTATGCATCACATGACAAAAACTACTCGTATCATACGTACACTTATTTAGTGTACAAGACTTATAAGTAGTAAAGCACAACAATTTGTGCACTAAATAAGTGTACGTTTGATATGAGCTGTTTTGGATGTCGTAATGTATGCAAATGCATACCAAATGTATACCAAATACGCCTAACCTATGAATACTTCGTCCATTTGGTTATGTCTTCTCAATTGATTGCAAATACAGTTACTGCTATAGCATTACTAGAGGAGTGTCCACTACATGAATGTCCACTACAGTAGTGTCTGTTAAAGGTATATATTTAGAGGATATGGCAAACACTATGATAGTGCACAATACATGGCCAGAGTGATAGCCCCCCCCCCCTCTCCGGGTGATTACAACTCGGGTATGAGTATTGGGAACGTCTATTTCACCCATCGTTTTACTCGACATCTCTGTTGCAAATGTTGGTTAAGGAGTGGTCGGTCAGTCGTAGAGCATATGTGTGTAAATGACTTCAATGTAAGCGCTTTTGGAATAAAGCCATTCCATTGGTTTTCAGTATTTGTTTTGTTTCTTACATTTGAGCGCAAATACAACACACTTTCGGTTGAATCACATGAATGACCACTAAATGCAATAAATAGTTGTTTTCATCCATTTTACTGATACTCGCATTACTGCTGCAGTCAATGGTTTACTCGAGTCTTAACTAAACTATTCATTCATTTGAGTAAATATTTTAAGTTTTATTATATTTTTATTAAACACTATTTGTTTTCCTTATTTCACATTTGATCTCAAAATTGAGCAAAAGTTGTAAATATTTGTCAATAAATTGTTGTTTTATTAATTCAATTAAATTTTTTCCATTTGTTAAAAAGTGGTGTTTTTAATGGACTAATACCAGGAGTGATGGGAACGACACCACCGGATGAAGAGTGGGAGACAACGGGTCTCGAGTTGTACGACGTGTGCGACAAACTATCACTTGAGAGCACTTCTGTTCATTCATTGAGATTCGGTTCGGATTCAGAGTCAGAGACCGATTCCACGAAATTCAGGTTAAAAGCACAGGAAAAACATGATTGCATTGACGGGAGAGTGGAGTTTCAGTACGAACGTCATCAGTCGGTGCCAACTGTTGTCTATTCCTATGAATGTCTTAAAGAATTAGTTATCGATTACAACGATATTAAGGAAATTCCGGACGAATTCTGCCAACGATTGACTCAATTGAAGACACTGTCAATTATGGGCAATAAGTTGTGTTCATTGCCTTCAAATATACATCTTTTGCAACATTTAGAGCAGTTGTTTGTCGACGAGAATGTATTGTCGGAACTGCCGAACCAGTTGTGCCAATTGTCTGAATTGAAGCGTTTGCACAGTCAGGGAAACCGCATTAAAGAACTGCCACAAGAGTTCAATTGTTTAACGCAATTAAAGTATTTAAAACTAAACGAAAATCATTTGAATTGTTTGCCAGAAATGTTTGGTTTTCTCACACAATTAGAAGAACTGGATCTCAGCTATAACTCGATCTCATGTTTGCCAAAGACATTCGGTTCACTCGAATCGATTCGCATATTAAACATAAGTCACAATATTCTAAAGTCATTACCAGAAAGTTTTGGCCATTTGTCTCAATTAGTCATTTTAGAGCTTTCATCGAATGGACTATACTTTTTACCGGAAACCCTCTGTTCCGCCAAATCCTTAAAGAAGTTGTTCGTTGACAACAATGAAATAGTTTTGATTCCGGACTGGTTTGGAGACATGGAATGCATTGAGGAGTTGTGTATGAAATCTAATTATTTAAGAGACAATCAATTCCCCCAACGATTCGGTAATGTGTGTCAAAAGTTGATAAAATTCGACATAAGCGGCAATTTAGTCAATCAATTGCCCGAATCTTTTTCATTAATCAAAACACTTGAGTTCGTCGATACGGGAAGTGCTCTCTTCGAACCGGAGAGGAAGAGAAATATGAGAAATGGCAATAATATAAAGCGTTTGCCAAACAATTTTGGAATGGATTACAGTGTTATGAAAGAGTTAAGACTCGATGAGAATGATATCGAAGAGTTGCCCAACTGTTTTGGCGACGGAATGTCTAATTTGGAACTATTGGACCTGTACTGCAATGCAATCGAGTATTTGCCGGACTCTATCTGTAAACTCAAAAGTCTTAAATTCTTCTCTATTGGCATGAATTGTCTGAAAAAATTGCCCAAAAATTTTGGTGATTTAAGTGCTTTAGAAGAATTCAGAGCCGAAATAAATGAGGTTTTGATGAAATCTTCTTTTATTTGAAATTTAATTAAACAAATGACTACTTGTTTTTCAGTTGAAGTCATTGCCGCAAACTTTCGACAAATTAGTAAAACTTCGAGTTTTGGATTTATATAAGAATAGTTTCGACGCCTTTCCCACAATACTTAAGAATTTAGAGAACATTAAGTCATTACAAATTGGACTACAAGTTAGTAATCGAGACGAAGTCGATTAGTCATTAAAAGAGACTAACAATTCGTTTGTATAAAAACAATTTGTAGTAAATATCCACTGTTTCGAGGGCTCAGCTATTAATTGTTTAGAATTTGAGGCAATCATTTGAATTATAACTACATTTTGAGTCCTTTATTAATGATTTGAACCTTCATTACAGTTATTGTATAAATATTTTAAACATTAATAAAAGTTTTTATTCAATTAAACTAATCATAGGATCAGTCTTTTCAATAGTAATACTAATAGTTTAGAATTTGAATAATTGATGACATAATTCGGATGATTTTAAATAATTTTATCTCAAAATTTATGTCAATTAACACATGGGCTCTCAATTTGATTAAATAAATAATTGGTTCAAAACAACACTGTTTTGTCACAATTAGGTGTCGGAAATGGCGATCAAAATCAATGGTTCGCAACAGTTTAAGATTGAAAGACTTAAACGTGCGTTAAGTTCTGGAGTAATGAATCGAACGAAACGCACAAACTTTTTCATTAATTTTTATAATTCATCCGATAATCAAAATTCATCCCAAGAATCGACACAAACAGAGTCAATGAGTTCTTCATTTTATTCTTCGGGCTATAGTTCACTCCACGCATCACACGATAAGGTCGACAGTAATAACGAGAACAGTACCATAGGTTTGGAACAGTCCTGGGATTTGGACGAATTCGATCCACAAAGACCTTATCGTAAGAGTTGTACCAAAAAGCTTCTGTACTTTTCTATGATTTGTTTCTTTTTGTCTTTCGGTTAAACTATTTCTTATGAGTTATTAAAAATGCATTTGCTTTTCATTGTTATCACAAAATATAAAATTTTTCACTCATTTTTTAGAAACTCATTTCATACAAGACTTGCATTATTTTATTGAATAGTTGTGCTTAAAGTGCTTTACTTTTATGGATTCATTACTTTCATTACTAAATATTTTCGATGTTTTCCTTTCAATTCATTGAATGTTTTCATTATTTTATATAACCTTTTCTTATATTAATTATCGATTGGTTTAGTTTGTGAGCCATTGACTTATCCGAACTCTCATCGAATTCAGACACCAGTGGAGGAACTGAAAAATTTTATTCCATTAAAACTACATGTGCCCAAAATTGACAGAACTATTATAAACAAACGCCGCAGACTATCGCCAGTTGAGGGTCAGTTCGACAGTCCAGAGAAGTCTTGATTTACAAGACCTTTAGTCCAAAATTAATCGTTGTTTTAAAATAAGAAGCTTTTATTGGAATTTAATTTTAGTTTCAGATCTCAAACAAAAACATTTGTTTTAATTTTATCATAAAATAACTCGTTTTTATTTTATTTCTGTATTTTTAAAATATTATATTATAATTAAGTTTTTCCTCTTATTTTTTTTATACTTATAGTTAACTATAATTCTATTGCAAATTCATTTTTATTGTGGACAACAGTCAACTCCACTGTCCGTTCACTGTATTGAAAGTTAATATTTTTTTTATTATAAAAATTTAATTGAATGAAAAAATGCATAAATTTTTTTTTGTACAAAAAATAGTCTCTTATAAAATCAATGTTTGTGTCAATTGTTTCTATATTTCATTTGAAATTATTTTATTTTAAAAATATATATTTTTAATAATTACTGATAATCTAATGCAATACATTATTATCAATGATTAACTTTGATTTGCCTGAAAAGTATAATTATATACAACAGCTATTATATAAATCGTTGTATCGTTTTATTTAAATATTATATTTCAAATATTAATTGTTCTTTTTTCTAAACTTATGTCTCGATTTGTATTTTAGTTCTCTTTTCTTTAATTTCTTTTATTACATCTTTTTTTATGTTAAGCTTTTTTTAAGAAAATAAAACAGAAAATGCTTTTGCAATGACTACTGACTAAATGAAAAATTGATTTATTTTCTGACTGTCAGTTCATTTTTTATATATCATAAGAGGCGAGGAATTTCTCTCTCACTCTTGTGATCTGATGAACGCTTAATATCTGAACCGGTTTTTCCTTATAGGCGTCTCGAGTCTGGGTCTTGTCTGCCGTTTTTTTTATATTATATGCTCTTTCTATACCACTCTTCCAATGCATAGAATACCTGATCTCACGAGTCAGATATTTTAGCCAAAGCCCTGTGTTTTAATATAATAAGTTATATAATATGTTATGTGAACTGATATACAATTATTCTATACGTATAAGGAGTGAGACTTTTACTCTAAGCCTAAAGGTATAGCATAGGAAACAGTGGAGAGAAGAAATCAGATTTGAGCTTATTTTTAGCCCAATTTTACAAACGTTGACAAAAATTATTCTCTTTCTTGTGCTTAAAAGTCGCGACCTTTAGGTCTATCAATACTTCATTTTACTCCTGAAAGGCATATATTATTTCACGCATTGAAACCCACAGAAAAAGTTTTAGCATAAAAAAAATGCTCAAATCTTTTCACATAAAAAGTACAGTAAAAAAAGTAAACTAAAACTGTAGGCATAATAGACTGGAATCACGAAGTCGTCCTCACAAATGATTACTTCCTTTTTTTAGATGATGTAGTGTTGCGTAAACGCAATCCTAAATTGTGCTAAAAAAGTGTTTCTAAATTTTTTTAAAGTTGAAACCAAATAATACCTAAAAAAATTAAAACAAAATAAAAAAGAAAATATTTGTGTTATCATTACTATATGTGAAACGAGATTTCCATTTAATTAGAAAGCCTTTTCTAGGAATGCTTTTGATATTATACAACTGTTTGCTTAAATTGAAGGAACATTTCATTAAAATAAGAACATTTTTTGTTTATTGATTTTATTTATTTTTTACAAATTAACAATAATTAGTGAGAATCCCCTGTTTGTGTGTGTGCGCAAAGCAAATAAGCTTACAGAAATAACACGCGGCATACATCTCATCTTACGTTGATTTCTTCTTGGCCATTTCTTCGTTTTATTCCAACACAAAAAAGATTTTTTAAAATCAATTTTATTAATTTCCAAATTCAATAATTATTTCTAAATTTTGAGGAAAACTGTTTATATAATTAATTGGATTCAACTGTTGATTGAACTCTATTTCCTCTTCACTATGAGATATATCGCATTCAAATTTGATTCGCTTTTTCGGGTATTTATTCGCACAACTAATTAATGCTTCAATAGTTCTGTCCGTAATGTTAGGTCGAGAACCAAAATAAATGTCTTCAATCATTGGACACAAAATGATTAATTGACAAACACTTGTGTCTGTAATTAGTTTATTGAAGTTTTTGAATCTTCTTAAATGAAATTTTTTCAATTTTTTCAAAGAAGATATTTCAGTAATCGTTTTGTCGGTTATATCTGTTTCGCAGCCAATCGTTAATTCGCATAAATTGGGTAAATATATGGGAATGTCTTCGAAAAATTTCTCACAAATAGTACTGAAAAATATTGACAAACTTTTCAAATTCTCGCAACTTTTCAAACATTTTACACTTCCCTCAAGATTTATGTTATCTTTATTATTGTCACTAATAGTGAAACTAAATTTTGTTAAAGACTTGAAATTTTCAAATGAATATAATATTCGATTAATTTTTAAACTATTTGTAACCAAAGATAGATCTAATTCTTTAAGTGAATTTGAATTTTTAGATAATTCTATCAAATATTCATCAATGGATTCCATGTTTTTTTCAGATATTTCAAAATAAATGGTTAATTTACTCAATATTCTAAGACTAGAAATAGAGGAAAGGGCTGTTTTTAGATCATTAGCTTTCAGTGGAAAATAAGACGAAACATTAATTCGTTTAAGTTTTTCTATCCCTTTATTGCAAAGAATTTGTAAATTAGTTATACTTTTGTTCATTATTTTATCGTTTGTTTCATATAAATAGCACTGATCTATGTTCTCAATATTAGGTAAATATTGTTTGTCTTCACGAATAAAATCTAATGAACTGTCAGAACTCAATTCAATGAGATTTTTGCAGTGAAGCAAAAATTTAATCAAATATTCTGTTGAATAATAATTATTGAAAAATTCAACTTTTCTGACTCTATTGCCAAACTCTTGACCCAATCTATTCAGACCACTGGCTGTGAGTCCGGTTGAATCGAATCCAATCGAATTTAATTTCGGACAAAGTTCTCCAAATATACGCAAATCTTCTTCGTCTAAAAGACATTCTAAAGATAAGACTTCAATTGATTTACATTTTCTTAATATTGATTTCAAGCTATTCTTCTGAATGCACTTCAATTCCATGCGAACTGCTTTGGCTGTAGTGAAGTCAATGATTTCTATTGGTTTCAATAATTTATTCAAAGAATTTTGATTTTCATTCTCATCAATATTTAATTCAAATTCTGTTTGTTTATTGAAAATACAATTTTTCCATTGTTTAGACACCGATTCAAACAAGACTTTGTCACTGAATGTCAAATACGATAATATATTCTCAGCCAAAGTGTCATCAAATCTATCAAAAGAATGTCTCGTAATATGTTTGACACCGGAATCACAACCGACTCCCTCTCCAAAGTCAACATTACTGTCATTATATTCTTCGAAATTCATATTAGAATCTAATATCGGATAAGTTGGCAAAAATCAGCAAAAGTTCTAAAATTGATTATTAAAAGTTTAACAAAATCTTCTAAATATAAATTTATTATAAAAATATTCGTATTTTTAACGTTTTATACGAAGAATAAACGTTAAAATAAAAATAAATTTCTAACTAGTTTTGCCATTTTTCACATTTAATAAACAAAAAAGTTCTGCGAAGTAATGATTCAATTGTTTTATCATTGAATGTAAACGTATTTTATCACTAAAGACGATAAGAACATTAGAATAATATGCATGTATAGCAAATGCAAATTAAACAAAAGTTAAATATTAAAAAAATAAATGGTCATTTTATAATGGTTTCATATGCTACAAAACAAAAAAATGAAATATGCAACGAGTGACATGGTAAAATTACAATAAATTAGCCTTAGCATAAAAAAGTCAATGGGCGAGTAATTTGTAATACTTTTGCCACAGAGATTATTTTGGCTTACCCACTTTGGCTAACATAGAATATATGAATGGCCAATAGGGGGCATAGCCAAAATATCATTCAATCCCAAAGAATTATAAAAATTAGGACCTCCACCCTAAAAAATTGAGAAAACGGCTTCAAAGACGCCGCTTTTAAAAATATTCTTTTGCCTAAATTCTTGCGGAGTTGGTTGAAATTCTGTTAAATTTTGTCATTTTTAATTAAATTCTGCACGATCTTGGTGATTCAAAAACCTCGTTACCCCCTGTGATTTTGAGGCTTTTATCAGTACCCTAACCCCCCCCCCCTGAATTTGAGTTCATTGTCCATCCCTAGTAAGCTGTGTCACGTTATCTTCTTGACGATTTTGGTTTGTAGGGTCATGACTCATGATGATGAAGGCATTACGAAATTATTCGATTTTTAACTTTTTTCACACTATTTCGAAGAATTTAGAACAAACTCAAAGAATATGACCAATATTTGACTTTTTGAAACGAAAATGTTTGCAGCAATAATTCATAGCTTAATCATGTCTTTGATTCAGTTATGTTTCAATTGTATAAAATTTGTTCGTTGTTTTTAATTCTTTTTATTTTCCCTGTTTTGGGGAATTTGGGAATGGGAAGTTCCCAGTTCCTTTCTTCCGGGAGGATATAAAAATGGAATGGGAAGAGCCAACCATACTCACAAGTCAGAGAGAAGTTAGAGAGACTTTTTTTACGGGTCGAGTGTTTTCTGCTATGCATTCATATCACAAGTGGTGACCTCTGCTGGCAATGGATTGTAAGTTAAATAAAGCGACGATTTTTGAAATACAGACGACTTTACGGACTCTTATATTATGTAAACTAATCAATGCCTGTCTTTAATTGTTTTGTTTAATCATTGTTTGCATTAATTGTCACTTAATTGAGTGTAAAATCAGTTAATTTATTGAAAGAATTGCCAAAAAAGTGATTCAATAAATGAGTCGACAATTGATTCGTTAATTAGTTATGGATTTGAATCAAACGATGTGTTCATTGAATTGGATTTGATTTAACACTAATTGAAAGCATTTAAAGCAACGAAAGTATGGTTTGAAACAAGTGTTGAATGAATCAAAAAATGGGATTTAATTCATATAAAATGATTGAAACAAATGTAGAAAACATTGAATCAAATGAACACAAATTTGACAAAAAGGTGTTGAAAACAACTGAAAAGAAGACATTTTCTAACTTTAACTATAATTTAAGACATAAATACACAAAACCTGAAGACATGGAAGTGTTGAGTGAAGACAACAATAATAAAGTGACGAAAGGAAGGGTTGTTTTGACTGAACGACGTGTTTCGAGTCTTAGAAACCAGAGTTTAGGCCAAAACAAACGCAAAACAATTGATTTGAAAATTATTCCGATTTTGAAGGAAAAGATTTTGAATCAAAACAAACGCAAAACTAATTATAGAAAAGTTGTTTCGAGAGTTGAGAACAGGATTTCGGGTCAAATCAAACGCAAAGCAATTAATGCAAAAGTAATTCCGAAAACAGGGATTTCGAGTGAAAACAAACGCAAAACTAATTATAGAAAAGTTGTTTCGAGTGTTCAAAACGAGATTTCGAGTGAAAACAAATGCAATAAAAGTGTTTCAAAAACCGAATCAAAGGAAATAAAAGAGATTTCAGAGAATTGTATCAAACAATTCAAATGCAATAAATGCGAACTCAGTTTCAAAAGAGAGAATGCATTGAAAATACACTCAAATTATGAACATTTAGACGAAAATACAATTAAAAATAAATTAAAACAATATTATATTAAAGTAAAGAGCGATTTGTTTGAATGTATTTTTGGTAAATGTTCTAAAAGGATGATTAACGCCCCGCGAATGGAAGCACACGTCAGAACACATTTGTGGTTCAGACCATTCAAATGTATTTATAAAAACTGTAACTTTAGTTCTGTTCAGAAAATCAATTTGACTCAACATATACTTCGTGTCCACAAAAGGCTACGAGAATTTAAATGCAATAAATGTGAGAAACAATTCTTTAGAGTTTATGAATTGAATACACATTTAAACAAAGTTCACAAAAGCAAAAGGAATTGTCGATAGAATTTTGAATACATTTAATATTACTTTTTATTTTGTTTTTTCCATAACTTTCTTACTATAAAAAAGCAAAACATTTTATAAACAATTTTTTGTTTTTGTTTTAAACAATTAAAAGTACAAAATCATAGCGAAAGTAAAGTTCATTTCTGTTAAAAATAGAAATGACATTCATTTTTATTATTTATCCTGTTTTTGTGTGCATTAAATGCATTTTTTAAATTCAATAATATTTTAAGAATTGTTTCTAACAATTCATTTGTTAAATCCCAGCGTTTATTATTACTTTTGATGTTTTCATTACTCGAATTATGACTTTATTTTGTTTAATAAGTTCTAATGCCTTCATATCATGTATTTTATAGAAACTCAACTTTTCATACATTCCGATCATATAATCAAAACAGAATAACTCTTAAATGTATTGACATATTATATGTCCAATAATGTATCGCGTGATTCATGGTTTAGAGCAGATTACCCCTGGCTATTTATCATATGGCTAAATGAATGCGAGCTTTTTTTGTTTTTAAATTATTACTTTCAGGTCTAAAAAGTGCGTGTTCAAATTGTCATAGGCCGGGTAATTTGCTCTAAACCAAGAATCATCCTTTTAATGTATAGCTCATGCGTTCACACATTTCTATTTTCTCATTCATAAAACTATTAATAATTACATAATTTTGTTGAATAGTTATAAATAATATTTAACTGTAATTATATTAATACCATTGCGTTTAAAAATACTCTTTCATTTGCTTTCTTTAAACCTATTCTTTTTAATTAAAATAATACCAAATAAATGACATTTGAAACTAAGCTTTTA
>JAQFXN010002700.1:0-12141 GCA_034693365.1 Liacarus xylariae
TAAAAAAAGTGGTCTATTAGCTGGATAGATTAAATATATCTTGAGTTTATATATCGTTGGAATGCTTATGACGAGAAGAGTCCGATGTCATGTGATAAAGGTCTGGCCACTCTCGTCAATGTTACATACGGTCATTAACCGTTTAAAAAAATATTGAACATTTTATTAGTATTCATAAAACAATTTAATTACTGTATATATTTGAATCAAATAAAAATTGAATAATTATATGAAAGTAAAAATTAAATATTACTATTAATTTGGTAAAAACTTTATATTTTATTTCTATACAGCAAGTAGACCATCATTTATTGTTTCGTTTATTTTATATAATTTAATTCTCTGTTTTCGAGAATTTAATTTCAATATCAAATAATTTGAAATAGAAATTTTGTGATAAAGAATTTCTATCAATGACTTAGTTTTCAATTCAATCTATTATTAACTGTAATTCACAGATTAGTGAAATATAATAACATTAAACCAATTCAAATCTCCAAGTCTTGATGATTGTGGTGATTTTTAAAAAATATTACATTAGATTAGATTAAGTCCAAGTTAATAAACTGAAATATCATTTGAATCGAACTGATTGTTGATTTCAAGCATATGAGCAAGTAAACTCTAATTCAATACATAAGACGCATTTAGAAATATTATTTTTAAATATTTAATTAAATACGTATTCATTGTTTCTGCAGTAATAAAGTTTTGCATTTGAAATCATGTAAACTCATGTAATTTCTATAATATTGGACTACAATCTAAAAGTTTGGTCTAATAGCCGCGCAGAAAAGGAAAATCGTAGGTTTACATATGGATAATATAAAGTCATCAGCTGTAGGGCTAATTCCCTGTCCATTTTTACCAATTAATAAGATAAAAAACTTGATTATCTTAGTTTTAATTTGATTTAGTTTTTCCGAAAATATTTTGGTAAATAAAAATGTTTTAGTCTACAGGAATCTGTCAATTATCATGTATGTTTTGTCTATTATTGAGTTAAATTTTTATAATCAAAATATTTGATCTTTTGAATGGTTTTCAAAATACTGTCCTCTAGTTATCCATTTAGAGGACATCACAACTTTCAGACTATTTAAGTGAAAAGAATTTTTGTGAAGGTTTTTAATTTAATTAATAAACTGATGAATATTTAAAAGAAATTGATTGCAGATTTCAAATAATATTAGCAAACTTTTAATTTAAGGCATAATTCATATATAAAGAACAGCATTTAAATATTTCATTACATACCTATTCATTGTTTTTCGACTACAATTACTTGCATTTGAAACACAAATAGCAAAATATTATTGTCTTTCAATAGAGAGAGAGAATGAGGAAATAAATACGAATAAAATAACAGAACAATAGAATATTTACCACAAATATGAATACGAGTGTGACGTGAAATATTGGGGGAAAAGAAATAAATTCTAATCACTTGACCCGTAGTTAAAATCAAAACAGTTTAAATTAGTTAATAACAAAATAGTGAATAACAAAGAATAATCATTAAAATAAATTTGGCTAAAGTTTTAAAATATAGCTTATTATTAGATATTTTTGAAAATTCTTTCATAATTTACAAACTCATGCTATTTGTCACTCAAAGCTGATTCAAATTATATTTTTATCAAAAAATAAATACAGATTAATATATTTTAGTTTATTAATTATTATCAAAAATTAACATAAATTGTAAATTATATTTAAACGCTTTTTATAAATTATGATAATAACGATATAATTTGTTTAATTGATTTTAGTTTATTTACTTAATTCAATTTTTTTTATTTCAGATAAAATGAGTTAACTTTATTACTTTTACCTTGATAATGGTAACCTTTACCATACTATAATTTTTATTTTTTTAAATATATTATTTTTCATTTTATTTTTCTTATTTATTTCCTTTTCTCACAATTGAATGCAATGTTTGTTTATTTTAAGTTTTCAAATGCAAGTAATTATAATCGAAAAACAATAGATAAGTATGAATGGGACAAGTTGTAATATTGAAAGTTTGTATGTTATACGCGAGTTATGCAATTAATTAAAGGAGATTTATCAATATCAAATGCTCTGAATCAACCAATCTTAGTAGGAAGAAGTCATAAAATGGTTTATTACTCATTATTGCATTTGGATTCATATTTTTGTCTCTTATGGGTTTCGAGTTATTAATTTGTGAAAATTTGATCTACTATTAAATTATTTCAAGTCAGATTTCAAAAATTATCCACCACTAGAACAAAGATTTCTGAGAATTATTTGGTGGCATTCATTTAAGGCAGGGTTTATTTGCGTTTGACGTGGAGTTAAGGAAAATTTGGGATAAAGTTATAAATTTGCAAATATATTGTGACCGCAAGAAAAAAGATGAAGACTAATTTGCTACCAAAATCCATAAAGTGAGACAGGGCTTAACCACTAGACCACGAGAGCCATTAGTTTACTTGTGTTACTATTTTTGACTTTAAATGTTCTCAACAGTCGACTCAGTACTTAGAGTACATTATTGTGCATTGTTTTAGATGTTATCTACAGTTTTGAGAACTTTTTTAAACTTTTAGTTTTTGATATTAAATTTCACTCTAAGTGTATATTAATTTTTAGATTTTAAATTTCAATCATTTTCTTAGAACGGTGCAAAACGAAATAAAAGGTTAAAATGAAATAACTTAATTATTTCTTTATTACACTAATTAAAGATTTCTTGTAGTATAGCACCAGAAGGCTTAATGTCGAAAATTTCACCAATGTCATAATAAATTTTGCCCTGACAAACTAGACATTTCCTGATAAATTGAAGCATGGAAAATTGTTTGTTGGCGAACAAACAAAATTTAATTTTTCTGAGAAAGAAGACCTCAAAATAAAAAATAAAAAAATAATGAATTTTAATATAAACTAAAACACTTGGAGTTTGAAAATATCACAAATAGCTTCGGCATATTTTAATTGATAAAAAAATCAGATTCGGTATTAGTGAAAGAGTATTGTAAGAAAATTCTTTTTGACTCTTCACTCATTCTCTAACTTCCAATTATAAATCTAAGAATTCTAGAAACTTAACCTAATCATTCGTCTCAGATGACGCAGTTTCACCCCCGGGTCAAAACTCAACGAGCGCAGGGATAAGATTCGCTTGACATCAATGGTCACATCGAAACTAAATATATTACAATAAACCAAAATAACTCATATATTCCTGAAAATAATCTCAAATTCATTCAAATAATGTGCTGTAACCCCATTATACTCTCGTCACTAGTAATCTCTTTTGTCCACAAATATCATAAATAGCTCGTTTATTTTCATTTCTAATTTCAACATGGCACGTCAGTGCATGGCTCAAATCCTGTTGAAGGGAATTTGCTTGCATTTAAATCAAGCACTCATTGTTAGCAATCTTATAGCCACTGACGGCCAACACCACTCGCTCACGAGTCACGGCTTGTCTGCCGTGATGTCCAAAGTTGTGAGCGTGCGATAGCACGCACTCACGAACGGACACCTGATGGACGTAGGAGGTCAAGGACAGGGGGCACATTGTTCCCTAAATGGCACGAAGACCTTACGGAGAAAACGCTGCAACAAATGGCCGCTTATTTGGGCGCCAGTAAAGTAGAAACCCGTTCGGGGGACCCGTGCTCAGCCCACACACACACACAATTAGGGGGGTAAAGGGGGCAGAAGACATGCACACCTTTTATTTATAGGCCTCTCTCCCGACGGTCACGTCAACCATCCAATCTCCCGCCAAATCGCCCGAACGCCACCAACTCTTCCAAACCAACCAGAGGAGTGGGTACTAAAAAGAAAAAGTGGGAAGCAGACTTAGGAAGAACTCTTATTTTATTATTGGGGAAAATAAAATAAAGGAGCAAAAGAGGTTTAAAATCAAAACTAATTTTATTGAAATAATGTAAGAAAGGATGGCATGTGCTCTGTATTGAGGGCAAGTCAGGAGTGACTAAATCTCAGAGTGACTACCAGTAACTGTTAATGGTTGTGAAAATTACCCATCTCCATAAGGAGGGTTTAAATATTTATATTGACAAAATCCTAGGTTCTTATAAAAATTTTGATTATAAATTCTATGGATTAAGTGTTACAAATATTATTCTATTAATTTATTATAATTATCAAGCTCAATAATATATTTTATGCAATACCGATAACGTAACGAATTCAATGTTTATAAATACAATCACTGTCATAAAATTCACCTGGACGCTCGTTTATTTTATCACAAAAGAATAATTTTACATTAATCCAATTAATCTTTATTGAGCTTTATATAGTTGCATGTATCTATATCGATTTTCTTTCGATTGCATCATTTTGGACAATCAATTATGATAATTATAGCCATGTGAAAATTAGGGACTATTAGTTTTTTCAATTTGTGGGTTATTATTCAGATAAATGTTTAATATTAAATAAATAACTAAATGTTAAAATAAACTTTAGATTTATTTGTTCAAGTTTTTGGGTGAGAGTATAAGGAGAATCAAATAAAAGGACCAAAGTTGATAGCGATTTCGACCGGATGTGAATATTTTAAAGGATTCAACAAAATTGCTCATCTCTATCAGACCTAGTTAGGATTAGGTATTGAATTAATTTAGATGGATTAATTTTTATTTTAATATACTCTTCAATTTTAATTGAGTCAATAAATTGCATTCAGTGTTCTCCTAGATTGGGGTGGAAAATTATCCTGGTTAAATGTAGTTTTCTCCCGAAATTCACATCTGCAGTGATTGTTATTCACTCTAAAATGACTTCAATTTAATTATAAAATTTTGTGCAGAGAATTCATTTTTAATTAACAATAAAAAAATGGTAATAAATGAGAATCACTTCCAAATCTATAGCAGAATCTGTCCATAAAACAAATGATGGAATCGAAGGAGTGTTAACACATTAACACACAAATTCCTAAGCAATTATTTCTGCTCTACGTTTGCAAACTATTTATTCAATTCAAATATTGTTCACTATTAATGTTCATTTTAGAGGAATTGAATTCAAATAAAATTGTTGAAATGCGTATTATATTTTAAAATAGGTGTTTGGGATTAAAAACCTATTTAAAAGTTTAATTTTTAAGTCAAGTTTGAGTTCAAAAACTGAACATTAATTTTCAACAATATTTGGATTGAATAATAAGTTTGCAAACAGAGAATATAATACATATTTTTGATTGTCCTGATGTGCTAAACAAACTATTAAAATTTTATTAAATTTAAAGTACATTTTGCAAACACTTGACCACTTCGTTGTCAATCATTTTTTAATTAATGTAATTTAGTTTAATTAAGTATTACAGGCTATTAAGTTATTTAAATTATACATGTGCAATAGGGGTTTAGCTCAGAGGGGAGTTCGGTAGACGAGAGGTACCCGAATGGACGCAAATTCTGGTCGAAGTTCTGGCGCCGGGCGATCTGAATATCGGTTGATCAGAACTATAGCGATGTGTTGAATGTCTTATCAATTAATTACACGATTTTATTAATTATTGAACTTTTTATTTGCGAGACATTCATAATAGAATACATTTTGTGTTTCTGTCGAATTCAATACATTAATCAAAAGTTCGTGGATTAAAACAAATTATTAACTTTTAAACAAACGAAAAGAAAACATTATTTTGAACGAAAAATTATAATTTTAAGAATATATTAGTCCTCGAAATGGACAACACTTCCGAACGGAGGTTAAAATCAAAGCACGAGAACCTCTCGTTGAGGACTGGAGAACGAGTTCCTCCTGTTTTCGATTAGTTCTCTTCTTTTATTCTCAGACTTCGACTCAATTTCTGAAAACTTTCCATTCGATTCATTCGTTGGATTACTTTTTAATCCCCTTTTCATCGTTTCTAAACTTTGACCTCCAGTTCAGTGTCGTCTCATTTTAGAGTATTTTTGAAAGAAAATAATACAAAATAAATACGAAAATCATTTGAATTAAACATAAATTTTTATGAAAAACAAATTGTTTTAATCAATTCCGAGAACTGATTATTTTCGTCACGTCTTCGTTGACTATTTCTGGTCGTTGGCCGGAGTCCTTCGATATTTTATACCCGGTTTCAGACATTAGGGGTATATAGCAAAAATACCCGGTCTTCGAAAAATGACCAAAAGACTCTTCTCTGTGATAAAGGAAAAATTAGGACCCCCCCCCCTAAAATTTTGATAAAACTGCGCCAAATGCGCCTTTTTAAAAAATATTCTGTAAATTCTTAGAAAAATAACAGAAATTTACCTAAACTCTACCAAATTCTATCAAATTCTTACAGAATTGCTCGAAATTTTGGTAAATTAGGTCATTTTTAATTAAATTCTTCACGATCTTGGTGTTTCAAAATACCCCTCTCTAGTTCCCCTGTGATTTTTTGGCTCTTATCAGTACCCTATAGCCCCCCTGATTTTGAGTTCATTGTCTATCCCTAGTGCAAAATATATCAAAACAGGACAGGAAAATATTTTACATTCTAGAACACACGACAAGACTACAACGGGACAGGAGGGATAGGAAAAAGAGATACCTGACAAGAAGGAATAAGTTCTTGCTATGTTTAGCAACACTAATGCTAAATCATGAATATAAAGAATCTTAATTCTAGTAAAAGATGTTTTTCCTTTATTGTCCCAAAATTCACCAAATGCTATAGAAAGGCGTTGTTATAGAAACACGTCTAACATATGTAAAATTTAGTGATTTCTCATTTGTTAGACGTGTTTCTATAACAACTCCTTTCATAACATTTGGAGAATTTTCAGACAATAGCGGAAAAACAACCATTACTAGAATTAAGATTCTTTATAGTTATATCTTTAGATCAAATCCCTCTATATTATCCTGTTCTTTAATATTACTAATAAAGATTCAGAGATATTCTATGGGATTCTGTTTTTAGATAAGGATCAATATTTAATTATACTAAGTAGAGGTCCAAAACGGATCGGATCGGATCTGAAATACATATCCGAAATTTATCCGAAAGTCAATATTTTATATGCCATGTGTGGTATTATTTAGAAATAAGTCTAAAATTTTAAAAAAACAATATTAAAATATCACTACATTTCAAATTTTAACTCAGATAACAGACAAATTGCTACTACTTAGTAGCTCTAATTTTAATTTGATGTAATTTTGTACCTAAAAAAGTTTTTGAACCATTTATCATTTCGGATCGGATCGGATCGGATAGAAAAAATTTTGAGTTAGGATCGGATCGGATACCTCGGAGGTCAGACAGGGGGTCTCCGAAAAATGAACAAAATACCCCCTGACGTGATGCGCCGCAGGCAAAAAATTTTAGTACTCCAAATCCCTTTACATTTTTCATATTTTGGAATTTTGGCTATACCCCCCTGACTTCGAGTTTATTGGGCATCCCTAAATTATACAAATTCTATTAAAGTCTATGGAAATCTATAGTTTGTTCGATTCAATATTGATCGTTATCTAAAAACAGAAACTCATTGAATATCTCTGGTTTGAGTTATTAATTAAATTAAAAATTCTATCTGTAATTATGCAAAAAAAATTTGAAAATAAAAGTTAAAAATCTTTTAATTTTAAAGCGAATGAAGAAAATAAAAATAAATGCTGACAAAACTGGTTTAATTAAATTAATTTGCTATTTAAACTTGTTGTTTAATCTGACTAATTGATCAGCAGATGTTTGGAAAATATTAATAATAAAATATAATTTTTTTAATTTTTTTTATTACAGTCTAATACAGTGTCTTTCACTTCAGAAAAAACTGGTGTTCCCTGAAAAATGACCAGACTGCTATCTACCCGGAAAGTAAAAATAATTAGTAATCAATACAAAGTTTAATTAATTAGTATCGAAAGCAATAAAAAAAATATTTTGAATAACATTAATGAATTATATTTCTAAGAAAAAAAGGTCACTTTATTGATCTGCAAAAAAAACAAATTACAGGGATTTCGCTGTTTTCGAAAACTTCATGTTAGAGCAGGCCTTGCCTTGAGGTTAGGGATACATAACTTGGACAGTTCTGAAAAGTTGTGCCATAAACGTAAGATTAAAAAAATGGTGGAATGTCAAGAAACTTATGCTCATCGATAGAGGAGGTCATTCTGAGCATTTCTTTGCAAAATTTCCTAAACCTTCGCATGTAATTGCTAGAGGGCACTAAAATATATAGTTTTGGCCCTTTTTTCTTAGTGATAGTGTTAGATAGTAGTCTGGTTATTTTTCAGGGAACACCAGTTGTTTTCTGAAGTGAAAGACACTTGTCTAATCCATTTACAGTGAACAGATTCGTTCCAAATGATACGTTCCCAATAAGCGGGATTCACTATAAACGAATACAACAAATTGAATGAATCTATTGTGCAATACATAAAAATGGTTATCAATGGATCTGAATAGCGATTTTATGAATGAATGAATCAAAATCAGTGAATTTGTATTTGCGTGAATCAGTTATTATGAATTTCTTACACTTTATTTTTAGTTTAGGTTAATGTTTAACTTTAAGTTATATATAAGTTTAGAAATAAAATTGAATTTTGTATTTTAACAGTTAGATAAATAAAAATTCAGAATTTAATTTTAGTCAAGATTTAAAAAATGTTTTAATTATATGCAATCATTTTCATTGAATTTATAAGAATAAAGGATTTTAATCAATTTTCCGGGTTTTTAATGTATTGTTTTATGAGATGATAACAGTCTTGTTTGTCTGATTACTGTATCTATTTTAAAAATAATATACAGCACATCTCAATATAAATTACAAGTTATAGAACAAATAAATCATTTGATATATTTTTTCATTTATACTGTATTTATGGTTTAGTATTGCAAAAAGAAACCTGATTTTTAATTTCTTAAATTAATCGTTTATTAATTTAAATATTCAACAATGAAATCTAGTTTAATTTTCAACCGATAAGTTTACAATAAAGTATGTTTCTAAATGCGATCAGGGGTGTTCAAAATGTTAGTACTTAAAAATGTTAAAAATCTAGACCCCTCCTCCCCCTTTGTTATTTATACAGTGTAGTTAAAATAAAACTTCACTAAAATCCTCCTGAGGTCATGATTGGTCAAGATACCAACTAGGGTCATGACTTTTAGGCCCAAAACCCATGAGACTCAAACCCAACCCAGATCCGGGCGGGTTTGGGTTGGGGTTGTGTTGAAAGCTGCCGGGTCAGGGTTGGGTTGGGTTGAGGGCTAGCAGATCAGGGTTGCGTTGGGTTTTATGTTATCACAAATGGGTCCCAATAGTTAACAAAAAGTTTAAAATCAATAGTATTTTTAAGAACTGCAAAATAATTTTTCAGAATTTTAAAGTTATTAAATAAAAACTGTAAAATATAAAAAATACGACAGAAATACGTTCATTACTTGTCATTAGTTATCAATACAGTTGTATTCAATGTGCTCTCAAACAAACAAATATTTTTTCTAATTAATTGATTCTTCATTATTAAACATTTTTATCTAAAAAATCATAGTTTTTAAAAAGTTTAGTATCAATAAAATTTACGGGTTTGGGTTGGGTTAGGTTTACTTTTTACTAAGTTGGGTTGGGTTGGGAGGGATTTATTTTTTTCACAACGGGTCAGGGTTGGGTTGGGTTTGATTTTTAATACGCTGGGTTGGGTTGAGCGGGTTTAACTAGGTTAATAACGGGTCAGGGTTGGGTTGGGTTTGAAAAATCTTTACAAGTCCGGACCCTAATATCAACTCCAGGTTCATACCAGCTATGTCCAGAGGGGGGGGGGTGAAGCCCGGAATACCCACTGTAGCATTTTGACCCCATACCCCTATCGGCTCTCCGCGAGATACTCCCAACCTCATAGGCAAGATTCTAGGAAACCGTTTTTAATTTTTTTTCTTTTTTTAAAATTCAGTACAAAATAGTAATATTTTTGTTTTCACTAAGTTTTGTACTAACATCACCATACTTCACCAAGTTTGTACTAATAAACTCATTTTAAGCACTATTTCACATTTTTCAAGTAGTTTTTATTAAAAATAAGCTAAAAATATACTAATTTTAGGCTATTTTAACTAGTTTTAATGCATTTTTTTTTATTAAAAAGCATAATATCACTAATTTTGAGCATTAAAAACGCATTCATTACATATTGTAGGCAAAAAATGACTTATACCCCTTTGACATTCTAAGTCTGGACATCCCTGGGTTCATACACACGCATATACCGATAAAAGAGTTTTATACGCGACATTTGATCAGGGATGAGCAAAGGAAAAAATTTCAGGGAGGTATTGGCTTTTTGTAAAATCAGGGCTGTGAAGTCACAAATTTGTCCAAATTTTGGACATGGAGAAGTCCAAGGGGTATTACTAAATCGTCAAATTCTCCCATAATTCAATTAAAAATGACGTAATTTAACAGAATTTCGACCAATTCTGCAAGAATTTGACTAATTTCAACAAGAATTTGATCAAATTTTATTATTTTTCTAAGAATTTCACAGAATATTCCGAAAACGGCGCCTTTGGTGCCGTTTTCTCAACTTTATTCTAAGGGGGGGGGGGGTAGCTCGCAAACGACGTAGGGGGTATCGGCCAAAATTACAAGGAAGGTATTCCGGGCTGTACCCCCTTTGTACATCCCTGCATTTGATTCTCTGCTTATTAATAAAACCACAGAAATGCATGAATTCTGTATAACGTTTATGTCACTCAATCTAAACATTACTCCAATGCACAATTGCCAATTGTTTAACAGTGCTTAATACTAATATTTTGTATAAAAGTTTATTGATAGGAGAATTACGACATGTAAATTTTATTTTCATTTTTAATGATTAATGTAAGAAGCTTCTTACTTTTGCGCAATATCTGAAATCACTAATTTCTCCTGTGATTTTATTAATGTGTTAATATTTCGACAATGATATTCTTATTGCCTTAATCACAAGATCATCCTCGTCCAAATATAAACACTTTAATAACTGCACCAGAAAACCTGCGATTGTGCAAGAAGTAAGAAATTTGTTACATTAATCCATCAATATTACGATTAGTATGCTCGCACAATTACGAAACACTTAATGAAATTATTTTCATTTATTCTTAGAGTTCAATATATTCTTTATAATAATTACAAGTGTACTTGAAAATAATTTTTTAAGTGCATAATTTGAAGAACAATTTTTTATTAAGTATTTCAGATAATTTCAATGCCATTAAATAAAATAATAATTAATAATTTTCATATTCCTGTAATTCAGTATTTGTCGCCCAATCTGAACCTTCAACGAAAACAATCGTTTTATAGCAGGAGCTGATTCTGCAATTTTTTGCAAATTATTTCTGGATAGTTTTTCATATTCAACAAACGAAAGGTTAATTTTATTTTAATCAGGAATCTTTGTCCTGAGCTATAATGTTAGATATTATGAATTTAATTTGATTGAAGTAGAAATTCGATTCAGTTGACATAAAATGATTTCATAACTTTCATGGCTAAAATATTTTTTGTATGGACAATATCAGTGGTAACCAAGCTCAACCGAGATAGCAGTTGGCATAGAGTCGTTTAATTTTGATATTTTTTGTTCAAAACTCAGGGAGATAAAATAAGAGCATAAGTTGACAAATGCAAAGGCAAAGTCAAAATTTAAAAAATTGCCTAAGGTTTAAAAGTTAAGGGTCCAGTATTTGGCGAAATGTTCAAGACAAGGACAATTGAATAATATATTAAGCGTGATATAAAATTAAAAACTTGCAAATCTCAAACCTAATTTTACTTGTATTGACATTCATCAAAGTAACATAAAAATATTAAATTAACCTTTATTCTTTCAAAATAAACTGAAAAATTTTACTCTTCCGTTTCGTGTCTTATTGGTACCAAATTAATTAAATAATCAAAAAATTATTGTTATTAAATAGCTGTTTATAATAAAACAAAACATTGCTAAAATAGTACTAAAGACATGAATGATTAAGAATTAACCTGCATCTATCCAGATTTTAATTTATCCAGAGAAATGCTTTATTCTTACTCATTAGCTTTGAGTTTTTATATTTGATTAACTTTTTACCGAAAGATTAACATTAATATCAAATAATTCAAAATAAAAACTTTGATA
>JAQFXN010002701.1:0-12141 GCA_034693365.1 Liacarus xylariae
ATATGAAATTTCATGCTGAATCGAATGATATAAGTCATTTTTTCCTAGCTCAGTTGTAATAAAAATACTTCCCTTCTTAATATTATATGAAAATCTTTTACGAAAAGATTGAAAGAATAGAATATGAATTCTTCTGCTTTTCCTAGTTAATTTAAATTTATTTTGGTAATTTTCATGATAAAATTCTACATATTCTGTAAAAAATTAAAACTTGTTTCCGAGTTATAGCATGTTCAAAATTCATTTTTTTCGGAAGCGGAGTTAATTATACTTGTACAATATTAAGTTTTAAGAATGTAGGGGCAATTTGAAATCATTTAATTAACAGTGCAAATGACTACAGCAGATGAGGAGCAGCCGGTGTTGGCAGAGTCAGAGGATGGTATAGAGGGAGATATTTTGAGAAAATTTTGCCAAAAAGTCAAGGGGGTATACCTTTTCCAAAATATAATAAATGCACAAGGGGGAGTAAAGTAAAAATATGACATTTTGCATCTACGGTATTTTGCAAAATCTCAAACTCAGGGGGTATTTAGGTTATACCATCTCCATTGGCTACCCCTGCAGCTGATTGTATATCAAATTGTAACCAAAACTTCTGCCATGAGAGATCAGAGCCGCCATGATATAAACGTTAATGGTCATAACTAGGGGCGGATTCTATTCCATTTTTCAAGAATAAATTGAAGAATAAAACGTTAATTAAGTTTCATTCCCTAAACATCTGTAAGTTTTCGGATTTAGTTTTACTATTTTCCTGACAACAGATTTTGTTGAATATAGATCTGAAAATAAATATATTGAATATCGTATTGAATATTATACAATAAATAAAGTTTATTGTACTCTATCTATGAATTACAGATATAAAAAAGAAATTTTTGTTAAGAATAAATTGAATTATAATAATTGTTTGATATTTATTGTCAATGAAATCTCGAATTTGATCCTTATTTCAAATCAATTTATATTTATAACATAAGGACAGATAATAAAAGACAAATGAATTAATGCAGAATAATCTTATTTATTAATCTACACAAAGGAATTGCATCTCAAGCTATAATTCCGATAAATAAATAATTGACTATAAATGTTACAATCGCTTTGATCAGAGATAGAGATATTCGGTAATATAGTATGTATTTATATAAGGAGTAAGAATGTTGAAGCTTAGAGAATGCAAAGGATGGGGATTAGAGTGGATAGAAAGCTCCTGGAAATGAGTAAAGTTTGTTCAAAATTGAAGGCAATAGAGGTTATTATAGAGGTATTTGTTAGCCTCCATTCCCGCAGAAATTTGTGCTTATATATCAACAAAAACAATGAAATAAAGAAATTTAGGAAAAATTTTGGGAATAGCTTTAGAGTTCAGGGCAGATAAGGGAGAGTGGGGTAAATAGGGGTATAGAAGGGGGAACTAAAAATAAATAGATATGGATAAGGGGAAATCGAAGGACAGGGAGTTGGAGAACAGCCCAGAACTGTTCTGATATTTGCTTTGACGTACTCTTCAGAAAAGTGACCAAAGCATAGCATAACAGTTCTGGGGTGTCTTTCACAGACATGCGTACGTTTAGAATCTAGACGTACGCAAACCAAAGTCTTTCACAAACATTCTTAGTGTTCAAACGTAAATTAAGTTTGCGCTAAACATACGCTAAATAAACCTGTTTTGCGTCAGGCGTAAGTGCAACTTAAGAATAAACTCTCACAAAAAATCGTAAATCAAATTTTGATATCAAAATTTAAGCAGCATAGGAGCAGTCGTAAAGTGTTTATTATTTTAAGAATCTAATGGATTTGACCAAATGTTGACCATTTACCTTTAAATATTAAATGGCCAAAATAACATAACAGTATTACATAGGGATGGACAAAGGGGCTATAGCCAAAATAACACTCCCCCTGTGATGAAAAAAATTAGCACCCCACAGCTTAAATTTTTTGAGAAAATGGAGCCAATTTTGCCTAAATTCTGTTAAATTATATTAAATTCTTACAGACTTTCTCGAAACTGAACTGTGATTCATCAAAATATGAAGAATTCTGTTAGAATTTAACCAAATTTAGTAAAAATTTGACTAAATTCTGTTATTTTTCTAAAAATTTAGTCAGAATTTCAAAAAATCCTCTTCAAAGGTGGCGCCTTCGGCGCCGTTTTCTAAAAATTTCATGGAGGGTCATCATTTTTTCTTCATCACAGGGAGGGAAGGAGTATTTTGGTAATTTTTCGGAGACAGGGGGTATTTTGGCTATAACCCCATTGCTATTCCCTATTTATAGTTTTAGTTCTCTTGCCTTAGCGGGTATTCCTAGTCCAAGTAGACGACAAATATAGGAAAATAAAGTGACTGAAATGCTTTAATCATAATATATGCAAAACATTGAAACTGAGCAATCATGCGTTACGTTGCTCTTTAACTTTTCAGAACTTAAGTTTACGAAAATTCGAAGAATTTTAGTGAAATGCAACAAAACTTACGTTACGTTCAAACGCAAACTTAAATGTTACGCTAACGCAATTTGAGATTGTCTGTGAAATGCAGCCCTGGAGTACTGGAGTGCCTTTCACAGCCATACGTACGCAAACCCAAGTCTTTCACAAACATTCGTAGTGTTTAAACGTAAATTAAGTTTGCGCTAAACGTACGCTAAATAAACCTGTTGTGCGTTAGGCGTAAGTGCGACTCACGAGCAAACTCTATCACAAAAGTCGTAAATCAAGTTTTGATATCAAAATTTACGGCAGAATAGAAGCATTGGTAAAGCGGTTGCAAAATATTTTCATTCAACTGTGCGTTTAAATTATAAATTAAATAAACTTTATTGAATCGAGTGTCTGAGGGGTAAATGTCTGTGATATCACTGCTTGAAGAAGAAATCGTCTCAAAGACGACCACTAATAGATAGAAGTAATCATTTAGAGATATTAAATGACATGGAATGTGTTCAACGCTTTCGAATGGATAGAGAAGGGGTTGTGTTTATTTGTCGATTCCTAAACGATGATTCACAGCGCCCAACACTAAGAAGTAGAGCATTGCCAACTGTAATTCAAGTTTGTGCTGCACTAAGATTTTTTGTACAAGGTGCATTTTATCGGGTGACTGGTGACACTGTTGGGCTAAGTATCTCAACTGTCAAGAGTAGTGCATTCCATAGCCCAAGCATTAGCAAAGCGGTTAAAAACTTTGTTAAATTCCCCGAAAGTGAAAATGAAATCGATATAACAAAACAGAGGTTTTTTGCATTAAAAGGATTTCCTAATGTCATCGGTGCAATTGATTGTACACATGTCGAAATTCTGGCCCCATGTCTAGATATTGAGCATGATTATGTTAATAGAAAGGGTAAGGATGTTAAGATTCACCACCTCGTACACTTGATTCAAGAATTATTTAAATTATAGGTCGATATAAATCAATGTCCAGGCCGTGGCTAACGCTAACCTACAATTCAATGATGTAATAGCTAGATATCCCGGCAATGTTCACGATTCATATATATGGACTAATTCTGGTCTACGAAATCAGCTCCAAATGAAACCAAATATAGGATGGCTTTTAGGGGATGCTGGTTATCCTCTTGAGCCTCATCTAATGACTCCATTTCACGCCCCTAATAATGCTGATCAAATAAGATATAATATATCTCACACGAAATGTTATTGAGAGAGCATATGTAGCACTAAAGATGAGGTTTAGATGCTTAGATCAAACAGCTGGAAAGCTAATGTTTAATCCGGCAAGATCCTGCTATGTCATTTTAGCATGTATAGTATTACATATAATACTGCCCGTATGCACAATTTTTATGGAGAGATATTTGATGTCACTACAGTTGAGGATCCAGAATTGGCGATCCTTACTGATGAAGTTGATAATAGAGGACGAGATAATCGAGCAGATTTAGTAATAAATCTATTTAATAATTAAAAAAATTCTTGAATCAAGTGTACGAGGTGGGTAAAGCCTCCTGTCTATACTTTTCATCATAACTTCAATCATTTTACATTTTTTAAAAATATAATATTTTATTAATTCAAATATATGTATAAAATATAATCAAATTTCTCATATTTTAAATACAATAAATAATACTAAAGTATTTTGTTTTGAAATGAATTTATTAATATTAAGAGACGATATTCACTCAACAGAAGCTATTATCTGTCGACAGACAACAGTTTTATATAATCAAATCATTTAATTCATTCATTCAGTCAATTCTGGACATTCACCCCCCGTCTGCTTCTAACTTCTTAAGGAATGCTTTAAGTTTATTGCGTTTTAAAGCCAATAATTCTTTAAATGCCGAGTCTTTTACTTTCTATTTCAAGCAATTCTTGAGCTATTGATGACACAGTGTTTTCTGACGAGTTTTCAAATATTCGTCGCTTTGTATGAGAAGTAGACTTGGAGTTTGATGGGGTTGTGTAGTGTTGATGACCCGCCTCTACACTTGATTCAAGAAATATCTCTTGGTATAGGAACGGGTGAAGTAGTTTTAAGTTCTATTATTTCATAACTATTGCACTCGCGTTCAGTTGATTTTGAACCCTCAATAATAATACCATCAATTACTTGAGGATTCATTGTTGATGTGAACTCTTCAATGGAGAGCCTCCTCCTGTTGCTTCTCGATGTCTACGCATCTCTGAAGCCTTCTTTTGTCTTTGTCTTCATATCTGATAACTGTTCCTTAACTGTGCAGCTGTTCTTACGCCATGTATGCGAACTGCATTTATTTCTTCGGCTAAATCTTCAAATGTTTTATTCTTCATTTCATTAGTCAGTGTCGATGAGAACTGTTATAAAATGTAAATTTTGTGATTACGTGATTGGGTAAAGTGGGTGGGAATTACCCCTTCGTTCACTTGATTCAAGAAATAAATCTTTCTTTCCATTGATTACTTTAATTGTTTGTATATAATCATTAGTCAATGCCGTTAGTTCTTCGTGCGTCCAATTCGGGGATCTTTTTGTTGATATTTTTATTATTGAAGTGTTTTAGTTATAATAGCTTTACATGTGATGTCGAGTCATATGTATATTCCACACAATGGAAAGAGCCTGCGTTACGTTGTTCTTTGGGTTTTCTCAACTTAAGTTTGCGCAAATCAACTAATCAGTGAAGTGCAACAACATTTACGTTACGCTCAAACGCAAACTTAAATGCTAAGCTAACCCAATTCGAGATTGTCTGTGAAAGACACCCCTGGTTTTTACGACCGATGAATATAAATTTAAGAATTTGCTGTTATAAACCTGTTTTCTATATTTTACAGACGACTACACAACTGCTTTAAAAATATACCGCAAAGTATTTGAACCTTTACTTACAGCGCCAGTGGTTTTCAGTTTAGCGATTCCAGTCCATAAAGTAAAGACATGTATTCATCTATTTTACTGTTGAACTTCATTTGCATTCAATCTTGATCAAATAAATAATTCAATAGGGATGCTCAATGAACTCAAAGTTATGGGAGTATAGGGTACTGATAAGAGCATCAAAATCACAAGAAGGTATGGGAGGTTTTGAACTACTATATTCTTGCAGACTAATTTACAATGGCGTAATTTCATAGAATTTCAACCAATTATGCAAGAATTTAACAGAATGTAACAGAATCTGACAAAATTCTTTTATTTTCTAAGAACTTCACAGAATATTCTTCAAGACGACGTTCGGCGCCATTTTCTCAAAATTTCCAGGGGTGGGGTATTTTGGTCATTTTTCGGAGCCATTTCGGAATTTTGGCTATACTCCCCCCCCCCCCCCCATTGGGCATACATAAATTCAATTAATATACTCTATTAGACAGAGCGACATTTGTTTGCATTGAATATTCACACAATAAATGAGTTGAAAATTAAATAATTTTATTCAATATCACGAAAAAAGTTAGTCCATTAAACAATTCTTCAAAATTTATACTTAAATAAAGTTCAATTTTTGTTATTAATGTTCATTGCTTAAAATTATCAACTCTCCCGAATAACATTTAAACCAAAACTAATTCTTATATCATTACTCAGAATATAAGTTTATAACATTAAACTGGAATAGCCAAGCTAGGCAGAGACAGGGTGTTTTGAGAAAAATTTTCATCAATATGCCTGAAGTGAGAATAACAACGAATTTAATAATAATAATAATAATAATCTTTATTCATTAAAACGCGTAAATGAAGACAAAATAAAATTAGGAATAAAATGTATGACATTTGGTTAAAAATGTTTTAAAATAATTTGTATTTCGTATATCTTTCGGTAAATTATTAAACAAATCTATTGAATAACTAAAAAAATTTTGTCACAGAATTTATTTCTTGTATTGTGTTTACAAATCAATAAACCATTTCTATAATTATCTGAAAATTTATAATTATTCCTCCATTTAATGGGCATATCTTCAAAATTATATATACATTTAAATGCTATTTTAATAACAGATAATTGTCTTCTACACTGAAGAGTGTCTATATTTAAGACATTAAGTCTCTCATCATATTTCAGATAATTTTTCAATTTTTAAAAACATATGTATTTAGTTATCTTTTTCTGTATTTTTTCCATTTGTATGATTTGTGTCTTATTGGGTATTAAACAAACAGAACAATAGTCAATAATAGGCAAAATATATGTTTTGTATAATTTGAGTAAAACATCGGAGTTTGCATAACAACACAATTTCTTTAGGAAACCCCCTTTCGTCAAACAATTATTTATTACATATTCTATGTGTTTATTAAAAGTATGCTTATTATCGATTAAGAATCCTAAATGTTTATTATATATATGTTTTGGTATTTCTGTTATCAATACTATAATTACTTAAATTCTCACAATTTTTAAAACTTATTCTTAAATGAATAGATTTTTTTTTGTATTAATTAATAGGTTCTTATTTGAAAAATAGTTATGAATGTTATTTAAATCATTTTGTAAATCGATTAGATCTATATCTTTAAAAACACCCTTTAATATACACGAGTCATCTGCGTATTGGAATAATTTTGAATACTTTAAAACTATTCAAAGGGGATGAATGTCAGAATTTTTAGAATTGCCTGTTGTTTGAAAATAGGAGGGGAGGTATTTTTAAAATTTATCATACGGGGGTATTTTTGCTGTGACCCTGAGATTAACTCATATACACTATTAATAATAGAACAACTAATAAAGAAAAGAAATAAACTGTATGCGGAAATAAACAGCCTGGATATAATAAACATGCATGCTAAACTTTGAGCTAATAATAACTTCAACTTGAGACTAACAAACTATACCTGACTCTATATGACAGAATGTCGAACTATTATACTCTCAACTCAACAAATACTCTGATTTTGTTTTAATTATCATTTGTTTAAAAAGACAATAAAAAGAAATTTTTTCTAATCATTAAATGATTGTAACGAATAGTTACCAAAGTATTGATATTTAAATCACATGAAGTGCAGGGATTGTATAATATTTATATCTTATAATAAATTGTGATATACTATACGTCTATTCTGTGAATTCCATTATTAAAATAATAAAAATGGAAAAACCGGAACAAAGAAAACGATATTTAGAAGAATTTGAAGAATTCAGTTCTAAAGTGGTATTGAATGCCACTTTCATGGCTTTACTTGAATCTCATCAAACATTTGGCTCTTATATGCAAACAATTCATGTATTTTATAAAATCGATTAATATTTCTAAAAATCAATTTAAAAAATTGTTTTTATCAATACTTATGTTTAGAATCGTTCAAATGAGAGGAAAAGGGATTTTATTTTGCTTGAAATGACTCGAATGAGGAGTACTTGCGATGAAGTGATAAGACTATTGCGGGTCTCCGGACAGAGTGTGGCCGCAAACCAATTGCAGACATACAACACATCCCCGGGAAGAATGACTTACGGCAATGAAATCAAGATTCCAGTCAATGGATCAGACGCTCAGATGAAGGGAAGTCTTTTATATCCGATGACCCAAAAGCCCAGAGGAAAGGCTATTATAATAAATAATGTGCCAAACCTTGTATTTCGGGAATCATTACGTTTTGAACATATTTTCAAAGAACTCAATTTCAAAGTAGAGCTCATCTATGGTCTGTCGGCCAAAGAGATTATCCCAAAACTCAGACAAATCACTGACGATATGCTCAACAATAACAACAATGGGATGAGTATTAAAAACTTCAAACCCCAAGCGCTTATTGTTATGATTATAAGTCACGGATTTAATGAAAAAATACTTGGATTTAACGCTTGTAATGCAGTGGAACTGATTAGAAGTGACGACCGGTACAGGTCTGACACCGATTGTGTCTATGACCTCAACAATGATATGATTGCTATCAATGCAATTGTCGACAATTATTCGGATAGAAATTATCCGTGGCTTAAAAATATTCCGAAACTATTTTTCTTCACGTGTTGTCGAGAAAGTGAGTTCAAAACAATTGATTGAATTGAAATAAAATACAATTTTATGCTTTTCTATAGTTAATGAAGAATTGGAATTATCGACAACTCTTGAAGAGATTTTCTTGAATTATATAACAACTGCTGACAATCCCGGACGCGATGACAACAAAGACACATTTGTTTGTTATTCCTGTGCGAAAGGTTTGTAAAAACAGACTTGGGAATAATTATGAAATCCTGAAACCCTTTACCCTTAGGTCACAAGACTTTCTATGACCCCTATTTTGGTATATCTTATTTCGGACGAGAATTAAGTCATTCGATCGCACAGTTCGCTAACCATTTGGATCTAAATTCACTAATAACTCGGGTCAGTATTAACAGAATAAAAATTATGCAGGAATGCCCAAATGATTGCACTTGGAATACCTATAACAAAAGAAACTTAATTTCTTACAAGTGCGTGATAACCCCCCCCCCCCTCAGCCTAAAGCTTATAGGGAACAGTTTAAGGGAAAACAGAATATTCTATAAAAATGATAAAATTTCTATTAAAAAAGTCAAATTCCCATATCATGTAATGAGAACTCACTCTCTTTCGGACCCCACCTGGTGAACAATTGTAAAAATACCCATGAAATACCCTCTTGTAATTGCCATGGCATTTTGGATTTATCATTCCTGAATTTGTTATATAACTATTTTTAAAATTATGATTTAAAGTAAAAACTAAGTATTTTTAGACAAATCAAGGCCTAAATGTTTACAGAAAATCTGGTGATTATTTGGCAGAATTCCAGTCTAAATGTTTGCGAAGAGATCTATATTTCAACCCTAAGTGGTCTGAAGAGAGTTAATTATATAATACATAATTTATATTATTTACAAAAGTATTCCAACGGTTAATGAAATAATTTATGTTCGGATAAGTTTATCACAAACGCACAGATTAGGTAAATGTTTGAGAGAATGTCTGGAATTAAATTGAAAGATATGAACAAAACAACAGAAAATTTAAATGAGTTTTGATAAATTATTGTCAAACATTAATTTATTTACTGATAAACTCTATAATAAGAAGCAAAGTTTACTTTTTGATAAGTTATAAAATTTATTTAATATAATATTGAAATATTTGACATATTATTTATAAAATTAGAAATAATTTATATTAATAAAAATCATTAAATAAATTATTAAATTTTTATTATTTTTATAAATATTTTAAATAAGCTTTAAAAAATATCAGATTTACTGAAATTCTATACAGTCCGAGTAAAAAGTAACGGGACTACCCCAAAATCTCCAAATCCATAATCCCCAAACCCAAAATCCCCAAATCCATAATCCCCAAACCCAAAATCCCCAAATCCATAATTCCCGAACCCATAATCCCCAAATCCATAATTCCCTAACCCAAAATTCCCAAATCCATAATCCCCAAACCCAAAATCCACAAACCCATAATCCCCAAATTCATAATCCCCAAACCCAAAATCCCCAAATCCATAATCCCCAAACCCAAAACCCTAAACCCATAATCCCCAAACCCAAAATTCACAAACACATAATTCCCAAACGCAAAATCCCCAAATCCATAATTCCCAAACCCAAAATCCCCAAATCCATAATTCCCAAACCCAAAATCCCCAAATCAATAATTCCCAAACCCAAAATCCCCAAACCCATAATCCCCAAACCCATAATCCCCTACCCATAATCCCCAAACCCATAATCCCCAAACCCTAAACCCTAAACCCATAAACCCAAATGCAATTTCAAAATGCAAACAGAGTTACAAAATGATCAATCGATTGCTGATAGAAATGATGGCATCGGAAGGGATAGAATAGCCGACACCTCATAAAGTTATGACAGAGTTATGAATATTTTGATGGATATCTTCTCTAAACTGCAGATTAAAAAGTTGATGCGTTTATCCAGAGTTTCGAAGCAATTCTTTGATAGTATTCATAGAGCTTTTGAATTAAGGAAACAATTATCTGTTGGGATATCAAAGCATTTGGAATATGTCTTCAGTTATAAAGTATTCTTGTGTTTCGATACAACACATTCAGTCACTTCAGACGATTATTACAAGAATGACATCATTTCGGCGATCAATGAGAGGACAGATATTTGTTATTTCAGCCAAAGTCTGACTAATTTAATGACAATTTTATCTAAATATCAACGAATCGAATGTCTGGCTCTCAAACCTATTTAAGCGAACAATCGTTTGATTTTTTGGACCAAAATCTCAAAAGTTTGAAGTGTTTAGCACTCATTCAATGTTATGTCGCAGTGAATCGATTCCATGAAAAGAAACAAAGATTTAATCATTTGTCCAAAAATATAATTAATTTATTATTTGATAGACTTTATAGCATAGAATCGATGTCTGATTTAGACGTAACACAAATATCACTTTTGCTACAATGGTTTGGAAATCTGGAGAAATTGAAATAGTTTTGGAAAAATAATTGATTTGCAAACTGTGTTCAGAATATTACCCAAAACTATAGAGACGTTGATTATTAGATTAGAAGATCCGTCCATACGTGCGATGCGTTGGTTGAGTGCTATGAATGGTATGTTCGCTAATCCGAGTGTCAAACCAATCAAATGTCTTCACATCCAAGACTTCTATATAACGAACAATCTTACATCAGATAAATTAGTTCACAACTTATATGACAACTATTTAAAATCATTTAAGCATTAGTAATTAATATACACTGCTAGTACAAAGTCTCGTTCATAAAGCATTGACTTTTGAATATTTTTTGTACTTTTTTTGTTATTACACATGGGGTGTGAGAACTATTATTGTGCAGAAGATGTGCCCAAAGCTTTGTTATAATTTTGTTCGACGATGTCCTCTTTGTAGAGCTCAATATTACAGCCCAAATCTCGATATATGCAAACAATTTCTTTCTAATGTTGATAATTTAATTTCTCATTGTATTATTCATTAATACTATTATTGTACTCGATCATTATCAAATATTTATGAAATAAAATTATTTGTTTATATTTCTATTTTAAATTTTAATTTTTATTACCCGGAAAAAGCACAACAAAATATTTAAGAGTCAAAGTTTTATGAACGAGACTTTTTACTTGCAGTGTATATATCGAATCCCATTATTTCAGAGAATTTATTGATTTGTTTCCGCTGAATACTTTCAAACGGACGGGGGTGGAATCAATCAATAATCACCTTTTCCGCTAGATGAAACTTATCTAAAAAGTTAAGACTAACTAAAAATATCTCTGCTTTCAGATGGGTAACCAGTGTCGGCCGAGTCAGAGGGGGGTATAGAGGGGTATTTTTAGAAAAATTTGCCAAAAAGTCAGGGGGGATATTTTGCAAAATCACAAATATTAGAAGATATTTAGGCTATACTCCCCCATTGGCTTCCCCTGTGCAATAGTTTTATATGCCATCAAAGACATCAAAGACAAGCCTTTAACCAAAAACAAAATATTTAAACCCCTGAACAGTTTTTCATTGAACAAAAAAACAACAATTAAAAATCGTTGAATTTAATTATTATTGTCGTGAAATTCCAAAGTGACGCAAAAGAAGCATCAGATAGACTTTAACATATTATATTATAATATATGTATGTAAATATTGATAGAAGATACTAGAATATTTCTAGACCTTCGTTTCCCATTTTGTGTCTGTCAGCCAATTTATAGACTTTTT
>JAQFXN010002702.1:0-12137 GCA_034693365.1 Liacarus xylariae
CCCTTACTGGACTCGAACGAACGACCTTCACCCAGTAGAGCGGCCACCATGCCTACTGAGCTACTCCGCTCTCCACTCTTGCAATTTATATAAATAAACATTCTCAATAAAGTTATAACATTAAAACAATTGACTAATTTTTTATTTTGCATTACTATTCTTCAGGTAAATGCTTTACTAAAACAAAGTGGTAAACACCTTAACATATTCTGATATACAGCCGTCTAGATTTTAAAGTTTCCACCATCTCCGGCCTTTTCTCAGTTGTCCATTCCTGTGCCAAATTTAAACAACTGTATTAAAAAATCATTAAGAAATAAAACATTATTGATTTAACAATATATGGATAACTGAGAAAAGATCGGAGATGGTGGAAACTTTAAAGTCTGGACGGCTGTATATACAAGATAGATTGAATTCTTAATGTTTAACAAAATTAGATATCATGACTAGCACTAATATTCCAGAATTTACATAAAGCTATAGATTATACTATAACAGGGGTAGCCAATGGGGGTAGCCTAGTATAGCATAAATATCCCTTGAGTCCGAGATTTTGCAATGTACCCTCCCCAGAATTTTTGCGCTGCAGGCGCAATAAGTCGTATTTTGACCTTACGTGTTTTGACCCTGATCCTGTGTATTTTCCATATTCTGAAAATTTTTATACCCCCCCCCCCCCCTGACTCGGTCGAGTCTGGCTACCACTGTACTATAACAATCAAAATAGATTCTACTGTAATTAAATTAAAACTATCAAATTAACATTAATAAATGTAAGATTTTTAATAAATTGTTTAATTTAATTAAATAAAAATTCTTTAAAATCTAAAAATGACTAAAAGTAAAACATTTAGAAAGCTTATTAAAATTATTGATATGATAATTGATTTCATTAAACTGTTAGCACAAATATCATTTAGGAAATACATATTAGTGAATTGTGATAATTGGATTAATACAATTTTAGGCATATCGATAATTTAAATTGAAGCTATTTATTATAATTATCTGGGATAATAGATCATTTAACAAAATTCTGGATTAAAAGATGAAAGTTCTGTCAGTTATGATAAAACTTTTAATTTTGAAAATATTAGTTAAATAAATGTAATCAAAATATCAAAAAGTCTTAATAAAGAAGAATTTATATCATGGTGAATCTGACTATGTTAGAATGACCAGAATCAATTGAAGAAATATAAGATGAACCAAGCTTATGTAATCAATCAAATGATTTAAAGCCTAAAAGTTAAGCACAAAAAAATAAATATAAATAATAAAATTTTTGAGGATCTAATAAAATATTCACTGTTTTAAGGATTTTGATTCTTGGATTAAAAATTAATAAATGAAGAAAGTGTCATGCACTTGAATGACTGTCGCAGTTTGTATTTTCTCCAATAATTTTTTGTCTGAGTATTTGACATTTAAGAGTAATGAAACTGATTTATTCGAAGAAAACTAATAATAAATATTAGTTGATTTTGGAGCAAATTAAAAGTATATTTTCTAAAAAATTAATCATGTTACTTATCATATTATCTAAACTATAGGTCAGTGGTGTTCAGATATGTTCATTTGAACGTTCATTCAAACGTTCATACGTTTATTTTTTCTGTCACGTAGTATATGCCGTTCCCAACCGGTCAATAGCCCTATCATTTAATATAGGAATGTATTTTGTGACAGTTTAGAATTAATTCAGAGATGGGAAAAAGGGGTACAGTCCGGAATACCCCCTGTGATTTTGGCCGATATCCCTTACGTCGCTGGCGAGGCACCTACCCGCCCCCATAGCAAAGATGAGAATATATTCGTAATATTCTGTGAAATTCTGTCTAAATTCGTAGAAAAATTTCAGTATTTTGTCAAATTCTATTAAATTCTTACAGAATTCATCATTATAACCAAATTCTGTTAAATACTTGCGGAATTCGTCGAAATTCTGTTAAATCACGTCATTTTTAATTGAATTCTGCAAGAATTTGACTATTTCGCTATACCTCCCCCCCCAGGATACCCCCTGACTTTTTAAAAAACAAATTCCCTCCCTGAAATTTTTTCCTTTGCCCATCCCTGAATTAATTAAATTAACTTTAGGCAAAGTTTGTATAAAATTGAACTAAAACTTGATTTTTTAAAATCCAGTTTTAGCTCAATTTTCAGATCTATTATCTGTTTTGCGAATATTTTCATGTATTATATAATATTCTGAAGTAATTTTGTTTAAGAAATATTTGGATTAAAATAAGGAAATTGTCGTTTATTGAACTTTGATTTTCAAAAGCTAATCAATATTTATCTTAAAAGTCTAATAGAGATTACACTTGTCTTACAATCAATTATTAGTTTTATTTCTCGTTTTAATTTCGATTAGAAATTGCAATTAAACACTTAATTTTTCCAATTGCTCTCAACATCATATCTATCAGTCATTCAGTTAATGTATAAAAGTTAGTAATTCTTAAATAATTATCGGCAAAACTAATAAAATGTTTCAAACGATTAGTTATTTTTAAAAAGTTCTGTGAATCAAAAGTTTCTATTTAATCGCTTCTCGATTATGTCATAATATAAATGTTGACATTAGTAACAAATAAACTTAAATTGATCAAATCAGCTTGATTTATACAGTATATTAGGAGTTTTATTAGATGAGTGAAAAACAAAGCTCTAATTATGAACTAAATTGAATTGAAAAGGGTGAAAATTTCTTAATGTCTAATTGTTAAAACAAGAGAGTTAATTTTGAATTTTTAAACATATGTTTATTAATAAATTTCAAATATAAATAAATCTCAACTATAGTTTCTTAAATTTGATTATTAAATTATAAGAAATTGTCAGTTCTATTTTGTGATTTATTAATATTTAAATTAATAATAAATTGTACTATTTTTATGTAATATAATTTCTAAAATTAGAGAATAGACAGAATTTTGCTAAACCAACTAATCTTTTATTGAGATAATTAAGAATATTTTTGAAGTCATTATTTTATAAATGATTTTAAATTATTATTTTAATGATTAGGTGAAACATGCACAATTTAAATAATTATCTAAAAGAATCTTGATAATTGTATTTCAAGTTTAACACTTCTATTAAGTGATATCTGAAAAAAAGAAAGATTACGAAATTTAGATTTTTAGTATCGATTAATCAAAATTATTTTATTTTTGATTTAATATTTATAATAATTAAATAATCTGTAATAATGTCTGACATTGACAAACAAAAGGAAGAGGAGGACTGTTGCGAAACAAAACCATTGAATTCGGACATCAAATTAATTGTAGTGAAGAATGTGGACAATAATGATAACGAAAATATTTTATTAAAGTTAAAACAACGCCGAGAGAGACGTCAGCGAAGATTAATTGTGACAATTCTAGCGTTCGGCAACTTTTGTGTGGCCGCCGGCGTCTCAATACAGGGCCCCTTCTTTCCCAAAGAAGCAGGTATTCCGACAGTGCTTTTACTGAACTTTTACTATCTCTTAACGATTGTTTGTTTGTTTATATACAGTTATATACTGGGGATTAAACAGTAGGGTGTCTAAAACATCCTTTCCCTTTTTCGTAACGAGCAATGAGAGCAACATTTTAATATGAAGATACCCATGTCATATTTCATTGCTTTCCAATGCTTTAACTGCATAACTATTCCAATGCATGAGTAGTTTTTATTGCAATAAATTGCACTCAAGCATATAGTACCCTAACTCTAATCTACAGTTCAATGCAATAGTGCGATGCCTTAGTATTTCCTATTGAAACCGATGGTTCTAAATATGAAATGAAAAACAATTTATTTAAATTAGATTTTTCGCTCTATTTTTTTGCAAAAGTATTATATAAAAAATTCTAATATCCTAATCTACCCTATCCTAATATAAAAATATTCCACTGTAACTTAGGGGTGCTCAGAGGGGGTCCAACTCGTAATAGTCTCCACTGCGATTTTGGCTGGATACACCTAGAGACTCTCCCCAAAGTACTTCCCATGGAGGTTTTAAAAACTGTGCCAAAGGTGCCGCTTTTAGAATATTCTGTTAAATTTTGTCTAAATTCCATGAAAAATACCAGAATTTTGTCAAATTCTTTTACGATTGTAAAATACCCTCCCCTGGACCCCCTGGCATAAAATTAGGAAAATGACGTCGTGCCCGGAGTGCCCACTCCCCTAGGCTTAGCCAAAAACAAATACCGCTGACTTTTTTAAGCCTGGGCATCCTTTTAACTTAAACAAACTAAACCTAATCATATGTAAAGTGCATGGATACAAATTCATTCTTCAAATGAAGCTAAAGATACGATTAATTCAGAAACTATTCATTATTTCTAAGTTTAATTTTTTGAACATTAATTTGAACTTTTCAAGAATTATTGCACAAATTTTCTAGTAATGTCTCATAAATAATATGACCATTTGCTGAAATGATTTCAACTCTAAGAGAATAAATAATTTTATTAAAATTATTTGCCCAGGCTAATAAATTTAGTTCAATGTTGGGACGTCTTCAGGGCCAATGTGATTACTACAAATTATGACTTGAGATAAGGTTTTAAATTGAAGCATCGCTTTGTGTCGATACTAACTGTCGTTATTTTTCATACCTCTAGACAAAAATTATAATAAAAATCTGTACTTTCTTATTTTTTATAACATTATTATAAAATAAAATACATGTATAATCTTGATATAATAAAAAAAAGTCAACCTTGTTATAATGTTTTTAACTTACAAATTAAAACAAGAATGACCATTAATATATATATATCTCCGCTTTAAAGAAATACCAATAGTAATTTAGAACGTATTTCATTAAAATTACATTAATATTTGTTTCTATCATAACTAGATCTGGACAATAGATGTTGATATTTATTATAAGGTTATATGATTTGTTTCAATTATAATCAATGGATGTTTATGAGAGCGTAAATATGTTGTCTTTTAATATAATTCTTTAAGTATATAATAATAGTTCAAAATGACAACTGCTGCGCCATTTTTAATAATTATTATACTGATTTATCTATTTGGAAATATTTTACTATTTATCAGTAGATTTTATATAAATTATCAATGATTTATGAGCAATGCTGGTAACATTACTGGACACAACTGTAAAAGTGAAGTGGAAACTGGCCAATCCTAAGCAAATTTAAGAGTATTAGTAAAAGAATCGGTAAAGGTGCTACATCTCCTATATTACTCAATATAATTTTTCTATCAATTATCTTAAACTCACTTTAACCACGCATAGGTTTAGTCTATACTAAATTTAAATACTTCCTACGTTTAGTTTATCCTCATTTAAGCCACTCCAATAGATTAATATAACCTCGCTTTAGAAACTTCGATAGGATTAGGTTATCCTCATTGTAGCCACTCCAATAAAACTTGTCTATCTACACTATAGCCACACACAAAAGTTTAGTCTATATTTACTTTTGACACTCCCATAGGATTAGTAAATTATCACTTTAGCCACTCCTATAGGATTAGCTTATCCTCACTTTAACCATTAACATAGGTTTAGTCTAACATAATTCTATCCACTCCCATTGTCGAGTCTATCTTTAATTTTACTACAACTGTAGGATTAGTTTACAATTACGTTAGCCACTCTCATAGGATCTCTATCCACATTTTAGCCACTCACATAGGTTTAATCTATCCTAATTTTATTCACTCACATTGTTGTGCCTATCTTCAATTTAACTACTATTATAGAATTCGTCTATCCTCAATTTAGTCACTCCCACAGGATTTTTCAATCTACATTATAGCTACTTACATTAGTTCAGTTTTTACTTACTTTAGCCACTACCATATGATTTGTCTATCCACACTATAGCCACTCACATATGTTTAGTCTATCCTCACTTTAGCCACTGACATATTAATTGTCTATCTACACTATAGCCACTCAAATAGGTTTAGTCTATCCTAATTATATCCACTCCAATTGATGAGTCTATTTTTATTTTTACTACTTCTAAAGGATTAGTTTATCCTCATTTGAGCCACTTATAGGAATAGTTTAACCTCACTCTAACTACTCATATAGGCTGTCTACCCTCACTTTAGACTCTACTAAGTTTAATTTATCTTTACTCTAGACACTCACATAGGCTTAGTCTGACATAATTTTATCCACTTCCATAGGATTAGTATATCCTCACTTTAACAACTCCGGCAGGATTAGATTATCCTCACTATAACCACCTAAATATGTTCAGTCTATCCTTACATTAGCAACTACCATAAGATTAGCTTTTGCTCAAATTAACCAATCACATTGGATTTGTCTATTCACACTATAGCCACTCATATTAGCAAATTCCTTAGGATTAATATATCCTCACGTTTAATAATTACGTTATGTTCAGTCCTTCCTCCCCTTCCACTCACATAGACTTAGTCTATTATCTCTTTATCAACTCTCTATAACGGTTCTATAATCTCATTTTTTCTTCGAAAGCGGAGATAAAAATTATTGTTCGGTTCAGAAACGGTATTTTAAGTCTTGAAAGTGTTTTTCAATATAACTAATTAATTTTTAATATCCTAAACAAGGTTAGATCTTCTTTATTAAATTGAAGATAGGTTTAGTTAATTCTACCGAATAGATTATATAAATAATAGTTTTTATTATTTCTCTGAAACGCAATCAATTCTTTCAAATCAATTCTTTCAAATCAATTCTTTCAAATCAATTCTTTCAAATCAATTCCCTCAACCAACTCCTTGGTATTTTTTAGGGCTAAAATTGTGACATATTTACAATTTTTTATCATTTTGAGACATGCTTACTTAATTTACTCATTTAGCGCTAGTGAATGGTACAAACTTCACTGATTAGTATGAAGTTCGTTTATATTTTTACAAAATTATAACAAGTAATGCATGATTTGTGTCACAATTTAGTTTCGCTATTTCTTAAGACTGTATATTCCTCAGCAATGAATTTGTTATATCTCATAAAACTGAATCCAACTTAGATTACCTTAGATAATTCAAATTAAAAATATTGCAACTGATAATTTTAAAAATCATCACAGAATTATTCATTAAGTCAAGCTTAAAGAAGTACTGTATCGCTGAACTTGGAACATAGCATTTGGCACTAATCCTACTTTTAAGGGTCATTCAACTTTATACTGTATTTTCTAATTATTTTATTTTTATTAAGAAAGTTAAGAATTTCTGAATTAAGAAAAATTACTTGAAATGAGGAAATAATTAAATATTTTTGATGAGAAAATTCCATCAATTTTTAAAATGATTTTGATTTTATAGATAATGTAATTAATCACGAATTTCCTATTACAGAGTCAAAGGGCGCGACACCAATAGTCTATTCCTCGATATTTTCGATTTACGAGTTGGTTATGCTCTTGACTTCATTCAAATTCGGACAATTAGTGTCGACAATACCCGCAAACCTAATGTGTGGCTTTGGTTTGGCCATCGCTGGCATCAGTACAGTGGCCTTCGGACTACTGGACCACTTGCCCAACGGACTAATGTTTATAATACCGGCATATGTGCTAAGAGTTATCGAGTCATTGGGCGCCACAGCTTTCGCCACAAGTAGTTATTCATTGATTACATACCGATTCGCCGACAAAACTGCGACAATGTTTTCAATTATGGAAACCTTCTTCGGTTTGGGTCTAATAATCGGTCCCGTATTGGGCGGTGCACTGTATGAATTGGGCGGATATACCGTTCCGTTTCTGGTGTTGGGCATTATGTTGACTACGAGTGCATCACTTATTCTAATGTATTTAACCGCCAATAGAATCGAATCTCAAGATTACAGTCGGGAAACAGAAATAGATATCAATAGTAATAACAGTAATAATAAAAGAGATAACGAAGTCATAAGTGTTCGCAAATTTATTTCAAATCCCATTATAATTCTTGATTCAGTGGTAATATTGACTGCTCTGAGTCTAATTGGGTTCAATGCGGCCGCACTTGAGCCGCATATCCGACAGTTCCAGTTGTCGCCACTCATGACTGGAGTTATATTTGTCACAATTGGTCTGATGTATGCCATGACTGCACCGGTTTTGGGCAAATTGTGTGATATATTCAATCACAACCTGTCTCTGTTCTCAATATCAGGCACTCTATTGTGTTTAATAGGATTAGTACTGATGGGTCCACTGCCCGGTTCGGGACTCGAAGTTAATCTATGGTTAATAGTGTTGGCGCTCTTACTGTTCGGCGTCGGAACCGCCGCTAAACAGGTCAGCGGTTATACTCATGCACTCAACTATTGTATACAGAATAGAGGCTTCAGTAAAAATCAATGCACTTATGGTTTGGTCTCTGGTTTGTTCTTCTCCTGCATATCATTGGGTGGTTTTATTGGACCCACTATTGCCGGCGTTCTTATAGAGAACTATAACTTTAAGATCGCGACTCTCGCTATGTTTGCTATTGAATTGATTTTATTTATTGTTTTGTTAATTTGTTTTTTGACTAAAAAGACGAAAATTTTATAATTAATTATTTATTTCTTTAATATCAATAATAAATATCAAGACAATTGTGATTGAAATGAAAATATTTAAAAACAAAGTTTTAAATAGCTTTTCAAATATTAAAACTTAATAGACATCTATTGAATGTCATGAGAACTGAAATCATTTTCTAACCGATTCCTACAATATTTCCGTAATATTAGTCGAAGTGAGGACACATCAGGGATGTGAAAGGGAAAGCATTTCGATGAGTTTGTATTTAAAAATTCATAAATAAAAACAACTTTTATATAATATAGTCGAAAAAGGACTTTTTTATAAACACCATAGATCCCTCCTAGGCAGGGTTAGCCAAAATGGAACAAGTCACCAGTATAGGTGAGGGCATTTTGAGAAAATAATTGTGTCTGACGATTGCATTTGCCAAAGCACCCTATGATACAGTAATGGGCCAAATCTAATACGGCCGCGACTAAAATTTTTCAATTTATAGCCATTTTTCCATTTTTTAACCAGATGCCTTTATATATAATCCCGTACAGCATAATTTTTCTGACGATTTTATTTGCAAAAGCACCCTATGATAAATTAATGGCCCAAATCTAGGACGGCCGCTACCAATATAATTCAAGTTGTTCACCATTTATTCTTTAAATTCAATTGTATTTAGGGGTTAAGAAGTACTGGAATGAACACTAACCGACGGGTCGCACTAGTTGTTTTTATAAATATGTTCAACTGTACCCTAATTTCTAAATCAATAGAGCTAATTCACGGTCACATTTTCATTATTACTGATCAGTCCGTGTAATCATGAAACGGGCTTTTTATTCAGCGGTTTAGTCATTTTTAATTAGATTCTTCAAGAATTTGATGGTTGTAAAATACCCCACCCTATACCCCCTGTGATTTTGAGCAGTACCTTATACCCCACTGACTTTGAAGTCATTGCCCATCCCTGCTATTTCTATTGATGAGCCGACTTACATCAGAATTTCTTATTGGTATTGTTTCTAAACTCTTAAGAATGAAACATTTCGGAGCACTTCTTATAATTCTTGTATTTTCCCAATCAGTGATATATTTTTCCATTCGGGTATGTTCTTCAACGTCAGAGACATCGGGTTTGTTATTAATTGTCGCACTTTTTTAATTTTCATTATTAAAAAATGAAAAACATTTTTAATTGTCATTAATTGACTACTTATTGTTGAATCCGTAAAATTAATATCAAAATACAAAAATAAAAACAAAATCTAAGAAATCATTTACAAAACTAACACAAAAAACAATTCAAAGTAAATTAAAACAAGTCTTCTATCGTCAAAGAATCAAATTTCCCAAGAATGTAATGGCCAGCTCAGGCGCGAATCAACCTGCACCTTTTCATCCAGGTGATTTAAGAAATCTAGGCATTGGTGGACACAGACTGTTTAGGTTATATGCGAGACGGGTGAGAGATGTATTTGTGTGCGTTTCAGTGGCCACTCATACCGGCGCTGATAATGCATTGATATTGAACTATGAGATGGTTCCATACGATTATTGGCAAAGAGAACTCAAAGATGACTTGACCAGGAGGGTTTGTGTGTCAATTGCTTCTATTGGCTATTTAAACCCAAATCCAAAAAGTGAGTGGGGTAATAATGCACCCCGGATATTTATTCATAATCTACGCAAACAACTAGGGACTCATGTATTTGTAGACACATCGGCTTATTTAAGAATGGTCGTAGAAACATATTATACTGAAGTACAAGGAAATGTACGCGTTTCGATGAAGCCCGCCTCCATTAGCACAGTGTATCCAAACATTTGTAATAATCGTGGCGTCAATTCATTCAATCAAGAATTGACACTTGGTTTGGTATATAAACCATATCCAGAGGACAAAATGCAGTGGAATAAAAACTTAAAGAAATATGAAATGTGTGAGGGACACAAGGACCTGTATAAAAAAGGGAGCAGGCATTTTCATAGAGGTGATGATGATCGTGTAGTTATAACATGCGGTAATGTCCATGAATTAACCGGATTGGAATTGAAGGACCAAAAAGAAAAGATGCCTGGTCAAACAGTTCTCAAGTTCGCACTATATGTTTGCGCCGGTGCTAGGCTTGTTTGCTTAGATCAATATCATGAAAACAGCAGTGAGTTAATGCACAATCGTTTATATGTACAGCAGGGAGGAGTGATCATTGTCGAGGGCGACAAACTATTTATAAGACGACCAGAATTTGATTTGTCAAAGAAAATGGAATTCAAAGAGTTTCTACAACTCTTCAACTATGGTGTGACTCAATCCAACCCAAAACCAAAACAGATCACTAAACCCGTCATCTTTTTAGGTGCAAATGAGTCCGAATACAATACAATCGTCTGGGAGTTTGCAATTGACAGAGATATTCCCAGTGAATTAGACACAGAGTACATTACAACAAGAAGATCATGCTGTCTAACGATACCCGAAGGCGGATATATTGTGGCCATTGAGAACTGGAAAGAAGGTATAGAAGAAATCGATTGCCGTCACCGATACGAGCAATTGGACCGATCGGTTGTGCGATTGTTTGATCCGAATGATCAGACCTATATTGTCGACAGATATAAACAATTCGCAGTACCGAAACCACAGATGTTAAGAAAAATACTGGGTTTGGAAGCGACGCCCCGTTCTATCAATTGTGATATCAACACACTTCTCCCGGAATATACCCCCGATTTACCCAATTCATTGCCAAAAGAGTTCAATTTTTGTGCCCCTCATAGAAGTGATATTTACAACGCAAATGAATTGAACATAAATGCAAACATCAAACCCTGTGTTCCGGCAGCATATCCTCCAATTAGAATCGGAGATGACTTGTATTATTTGCCACAAAAAGTAGTAATCGATGGAAATGACTATACATTCGGAAATGTATATGAAAGCTATGTCAGGGATGCAAATCGATTTAAAATATTGAACAATACATTGCAAATCGGGGGTAAAGTTTTCAAACTAAATGATGAAAAATTGAAATTTACGGAACACAAGTGGACAGTGGAAATGGAACCCCTTCCAAGAAATATGAATAAAAATATTCGTTTGGGAGTCGAAGGACTCTATTATGTGAGGGATGACACTCAGGAGTTGGGGTTATTTGAAACATATTATTACAAATTAGATCCGGCCGCTCCTCTATTCGTTCCCCCAGTTGCTCCTCCTCCTCCTTCTCCTTCTCCACCGCCACGGCAAGTAAAGCCTCCGAGCAGTCGTAGAGAAAGAGATGATTCACATCGAAGTCGTGGTTCAACCGAATATCATAAGAGGAGAAGTCGGAGTCGAAGTCCATTTCTAGGGGAAAGTAGTAGAAGTCATACTCAGAGTTACAGTGGAACTCATCCAAGAGATTATTCACACGGAAGTCATGACACAACCAGGCATTCGAGCAGAAGTAGTCGAACAGAAGGCAGTCGAGACCGAAGAAGAAGTCGGAGTCGAGACCGAAGAAGAAGTCGGAGTCGAGACCGAAGAAGAAGTCGGAGTCGAGACCGAAGAAGAAGTCGGAGTCGAGACCGAAGAAGAAGTCGGAGTCGAGACCGAAGAAGAAGTCGGAGTCGAGACCGAAGAAGAAGTCGGAGTCG
>JAQFXN010002703.1:0-12136 GCA_034693365.1 Liacarus xylariae
AAAAGTTGTTGAAACTCATAGACTTTAGATAAGCTGTTGTTAAAAGTTAATACAAAATTGTTAAATGAATGCACAGGTACTGTATATATTCAGTATTAAGATTATAATTTATCCAGAGTCTATTAAATTCTCGCAAAATTCGTTTAAATTCTGTTAAAGTGCGTCATTTTTAAACAAATTCTTGCAATATAACACTTCCTGGACCTCTTCCTGTCCATAATGTTGACAAATTTTTTACATCATAGCCCGGAATACTTTGGAAATATGACAGGGAATGGGTTTGAAATGTTTTCCAATGAATTTATTGCATTTTGTGTTTCAATTATTTTTTGAATTAATTATTCATTCATTCATTCATTTAATGAACGCCTTTTCTACTTTTCAGTGTAGGCGTAGTTCTCGAATGCTATTGCGTCAAATGCTCGAAGCACTTGGTCCCACTCCTTCTACTGTAGAACAAGTGACGAACTCATTGCTAGGAGTGAAGTGAGAACAACTGACAGCAATATTAGTTGAAAAAAGTCTAAATAAATAGACATCACTAGCTGGGCTCGAACCAACGACCCTTGACCACACTAAGGCCAGAACCATACCTACTGAGCTAATATACCTCGGCTCACTCCAAATTAATTATATTTTTAACAAAATATTAAATTTCTCATTTACTCAATATTGGATACAAATTAATACAATAAATAAAAAGTAATGAATTAAATGTTTTTATTAAAAAAATGAATTAAAACTATGAATAATAAAATATAAAAAGTCATATCAAATGGAAAGTCTATAGATATGAGAAAAGTGGGCCAAAACCAGTTAGGATTGGCTGTAAATGAAAGTACGATTCAATTCAGAAAACAAGTAAAGAAAAGCAAAACTAAAACTCAAGTCTAACCCCTGTTCCCAATGGTCTTAACACGAGGACAGCCTTCGATAGATTCAATAGATTTGTTAAATATTTTCCAAACAGTATTCGATTCAATACATAGCGAACCCCCGCCTCTCTTGAACTGAGATTTCATTCGATTTATATCTGAAATACAGGTATAGGTCAGTCCACTCTTGTCTGTAGTGATTAGCCATTTCGAGTGGTCTTCAGTTGAATTCCAATCCATTCTATTAGTACTCAAAAGTCCTATTTTGTCGATATTCTGCACTTTGTATGTGTCGGTGCAGTCAGAGTCCAACTTATCTCCCGCTCCGTTACGCCAACTCTGAACCAATAGGTCTTCTTTGAAATAAGTGGCGATAAGTCCTGAATATAAATCTTTGGGATATTTACTACTTTTGGCAAAATTTGTGAAAACCACTCTTTAATAATAAAAAAATAATTCAATCAAAAATCCAATCAAAACCCATAAAAACGAACCCATTTTTACTCCTAATAGACAGTTGACTATTGGAATCATTTTTAGTCCATTTCTTATTTTTCAAATCTGTCCATAGCTTTGATTTATCGCTTAAATTGTTTTGAATATCAATTCCATAGACTTTTGGTCTCATAATCAACAATTGAAACACAATATTGCTTATGGTTTTGGTGTCTTTCCAGTCCAGACTAATACAAATAGCTGTCTGTCCGTTATGTCTGGCATTGTCTGGAAAGTCATACGGTTTGGTAAGTGTCGGGAACTTTGGCACCGAATGGGTTAACCAAAAGCCTCCGTTTGTGTCGATAGCAAACAAACCCTTTGAATGAGCAGAACTGGAACTCACGGAATCTGTTGGGAAACCAATTTTATTGCAAAAACTTTTCTAAATTATCGACAAATAATCTTTATATAAAAATGCGATACAATCAGAACACTCCTAATACTCCGGTCAAAAGGTTAAAGCCCCGGCGGAATTCTCTCATTTATAGATGGCTCACAAATAGCCAAAATACCCTCTCCTGTGATGGATAAATCAAGTGCATCTCCATCTATAAATAGACAAAATTTTGGAAAAATGGCGCATAAGGTGCCAACAAACTTGAAACCAGATAAATAAGCCCTCAACCATTCTCTGATATTGCAATGCCCTCATCACCTATGACTTCTTTATACAAATAATCTGCTGGTTTAAGACATGGGTGGCTGAGTTTCATATTTTGGAATTTTGTTCATCCCCTGACTTCTTGAGAAAATTTTCTCAAAATACCGACCATAGCGGCCATAGCGGCCCCGGTTTAATACTATTTAATTATTTTCCAATTAATATATTTGATTGAGTGAAATTCAGACATATGGAAAACTGCCGGTGCATTTTATATTATGATTTTAACACCCATTCAAACGCTTCGAGGAAAATTCATCATGGAACAAAACATTGTGGTCTATCATAGGAACGAGTTGTGCATTGTCTTTAACAGAGTTTGAAGGGGTGTTTAACTCATAATATAAACAGTTTTCCATAGTCTGGTGAAAACACAAGTACTGACAGAACAAATATATTAAAGCATAGATTTGATAAATGTATTGAAATACCAGGCGTTTGATCGTTATATACCACAAAAGACATATCATTTGATGAACTCTTCAATTGATTTATTACTGAACCGATTGTTTCACCAAAAATAGAGTCCTTTTGATTGATTTGTTTTGCAGAAAGAGTCCAATCATTTGAAGATTTGATTGACTTATTAGTAATGAATGTATAGCCGAAACCAGTCTTAAGAGTCTTGACTGAAGACGTTTCCAGTTTTGGCACTTTATATACTATAAACCAATCGACAGAATTTCCGCTTTCGTCCAAACAATTCAATTGATAACTCGGTTTAGTTATCAATATATGAATTGCAATCAATTTATATATTGTTCTAAACATTATTTCTCAGATTTTATAAGTTTTTATAACTTTTCACACAATTAACTATAATATAAGGAAATAATATTAAGTTCTAATCATTAGAATCTGTGAAATGAAAGTTAAGATAAATTATAAAATTGAATACAATATTAAATAATTGGAAATAAAACCCAACAAAACTTAAATTCACCTAAAAATCATATAAAATATTTAATAGAAATTTTAAAATTTTTGTTTATTTAAAACAAATCTGAAATTATTTAAAATAAGTCTGAATTCAATTATTTTGTTAAAAACTTTTGCTTTATTTTTATTCAAATCAATTGAATCACAATTTGGTAATATTTTTGACAATTAAATCAAATAATTTTAATTTAGAAAAATGTATGGATTTATAAACAGTCATTTAATTCAACCTGACCAATCTCAATTAACTAGATGATTGAATTTTTCGTTTGTTTGAATTTTTTTGTTTGAAATTGTTTTCAATAGTCAATCAATACAGACATCAATTACGACGTCTTAGGTTTAAAATGATTTATATCCGGATTATTTAAACTTAGAATTCTTATAATTTATAATAATAAAACTAACAACTTAACAGGTGTACGAATTTGAACTTGAACTCTCATATGAATTTTGAGAAAAAGGCGCCGAAGGAATTGGAACCCCGTTTTTAGAATATTCTGCAAAATTCTGGGAAAATTTAGACCAAATTCTGTTAAATTACGTCAATTTATCAAATTCTATGAAAGTCGATTGCGCAATACCTCCCTCTCTACCCTCTGCCCAAAGACAAACTTTTGACGCCACAGTCCGGAATATCCATCCTCACATTTATTAGAGACCAATGCCCCCCCCCCCCCTGAGATTTTCTTCTCTTGCCCCTCTCTCTCTACAAGTGTTACTAACAATGGCCCTTAATTGGAAATCAAGTTTTTTAATAGGCCTATTCTTTAATGTGCATGGTAATTTTTACACAAAAAGTGTTACATACGACAGACAGCTTTTTAGGATCAAAAGGGCGAATACGTCTCCGCATTCCTGCTATTTGTGTCCATACTATTGGTTCAATAGCTTGTTTGAACTCATCTCATCCTTTTGTATGAATCGGACAAATAGTGCATAAATATTACTCAAAATATTTGTTTTATTGTGGCCAAAGCTAAATACTAAAATTTTTTGTTGATTCCGAATTATTCCGCTTTTCCGCGTTATTCCGAATTTCACTTTCCTGGTAAATACCAGTCTGGTTATTTTTCAGGGAACACCAATTGTTTTCTGAACTGATGTGCAATGGACTAAAAGCTAACTCAAGTCAATCATTAATTTAATGTTTTTGACATCATTTCATAGATTCTGTAAAACATTTATTTAAATTGAATTAAATATAAATTAAATACAAAAAAACAATAATTAACTGAACTTTAATTGAAATAAAATTTTAATAAAAATAATGAAAAATAAATAAATGGAAAGAAATGACGAGTTATTGCATTGATTTGTTGTATTCAATACAAACACGTCTTTTTCATAATTCTGAGGAATTCCTGTGAATTGACGACTCCGTCGCCATCCCTGTCCGCTTCGGTGATCATTTCCCTGAGCTCTTCGTCGGTCAGTGTTTCTCCCAATTCCTTCGCCACTCGTTTAAGATTATCGAAACATATGTTTCCACTTCTGTCGCAATCAAACAATTGAAACGCTTTCATAATCTCATCGTTTGTGTCCTTCTCTGCAAACCGTTTGGCCATAAGTGAGACGAAGTCGTCATATGATATAAAACCGGTTTTGTTTTTATCCATTTGTTCAATCATTTTGTTCACCTCTTCCTTCTTGGGCTCAAAGCCCAGGGCTCTGATGGCATACTTGAGTTGCTTTGTGTCAATCATTTGTTGGTCATTAGTGTCGAACTGAGAGAACTTCTGCCGAATGTCTTCAAGGGTTTCATCGCTTAAATCATATTTATGTGATTTATTCGCTTTACTTGTGTTTCCGGCCATTCCTTACTATTGATGTACTATTGAGTCGTCTTTTAAATCAATTCAAACCAAAATATTGTTTAAATATTAATTAAAGAATTAAATATTATTTTCAAACGATTAGAAAGCTTTTGGCCAATCAGTCAAATGAAGTCAAATGAAGTCAAATAAAAACATATTATCAGAGCATTGAGAAATAGTTATTTATAAGACCCCGAATAGTCACTATAACAGTTACGCAAAACCACTATAGAATAGTTAAGTAAATATTTTCTGTTTAATCTGTAGATTCTCTAAAGTTTATTGAATAAATAAATAAATAAATTATTTAAAACAGAAATAACCAGGCTCGTTCCAGTAATACGGAAGAAATATATTTGTCGAAAAATTTTGATCAAAAAGCATAATTGAACATAAAATGAAATATTGATAGGGAGAGTAAAACAAAAATTAGAAGTGTTGTCTTTGGTTTAAAGAGTAAGATAGTGTTTTAAAATTTTCGAAGCAAGGATAATTTTAGCTATATCCTCCTTGGTGATACTGATTTAGAATGATTTACATTGGTCAATCTTTCCATCATTCTGTAGTTCATCATACTGCAGTTATAATGCAATTCTATAAGAAATATCTAATAATTATCATAGAATTCTGAGCAAAGTCTTACACAAAGTTTAAAATTTTATAGTTATTAAAAAATTAATACTATATGAATTATAATTAAAATATTGGATTGTCCTTTCTTGATCTTTTCGACCTTATCAAAATTATACTTATTTTCATATTTTAATTAGTATTCCTTAATTAATACCAGAATATTTAGTAAATGACTAAAATTGTTATCAAGTTGTCAAGTTAAAATAGTTCATATGTCATGAAATAGTTATTTAAATAGGGTGACAATTTACAATAGTAAGATTTAAATTAACTAGAACTTTTTATTTAGTAAACATTTTCTATAAAATTGAGCATTAAAATGATATTAAAGAATGAAAATTTTATTAACAATTTAAATATTGACCATCATCGGCAATATAGTCATATAATCTTACCCTCAAAGCCAGAGAAGGCGTTTCAAAAGCTATTTCTTTTTATTAAATTTAGTAATTTTATACTGAATATAATCTTTTAATAGTAAAGCAAATTTGATTTTATGAGTGCAAACAATGTCATTTAGTTTACTGGGATAAAAAGATTAAAAATATATATATCTGAAATTTGGGTGTGCCAGGGTTAAGCACCTGTTACTTTAATGAAGCCAGAAAATGTTAAAACTTTGATCTCAAATAAAATAAAAACTCGTATTCTTTATCTTCAATTTAGTGTATTATTTGTGAAAATTTATAAAGTAATTAAAAAGTTCTAGCTAATTTAGATCTTAATATTGTCTTTTGCCACCCTATAGTTAGAATAAAGCTTCTCTAAAATTGTCTTTTAAAATAAGATCCTAACTCCTGAGGTGATGCTATTTACCGATAAATAGCTATGATATGTGACTTTCCATGCTTTGTATATATTGATTATGTTTTAAATTTATAGTGTATTCTCTAATATAATAGGAATTCAATAAATATGTCCTTATATTGAAATATATTTCCTGTTTTACTCATTATTTATGGCCAAAAGTTTTGACTCAAACAAAACGTAAAAATAATTGATTTGTTTATTTGCAATAAGTTTTGATACAAACATATCATTAGTTTAATTACATTTATATTAAACTTAAACTAAATTTGAGACCAATTATGAAATGACTTCAACCGAAAGTCAGAGTTTGAAATCAACTGATTTCGTGTCCAAAAAGACTAGTTTGGAGTCAATGGACAATAGTGTGAATCAGCTGTCACTCCAGAAGCCAGTGATTCAAAACATAAGTCCGCGCACTATATCTGGAGTATTGACTCAATTCAACCAAAACGCCATTCACTGGTCATTGAATGGATTGATTGCATTCGCGGCACACAATCGGGTGATTGTCGTCGACTCTATTAAATCGCTTAAAGTCTGCCAAAGTATGCGATTCTTCTCTACTCTCAGTCTTTAGTTAAACCAATTGATGCTATAATTCGTTGTTTTATTCTTCTCTACAGCTCTTCATAAACACAATTCATCGGTTTGTCTGATTCGATGGTGTAATACAACTGAACTTAAGTTATGTTCGGTCGACACAAACGGCACAATCATTATATGGGATGTAAACGAAGGCTCTGTTCTCACACTAATGAGTGGCACAAAAGAGAGAAAAAGTGTTGAATCGATTGAATGGATTGAATTCAACAATAATTTTGGAAATAGTGTTCAAAACTATTTACTGGTTTTGTATCGAAATAACAATACATTAGTTCTATTCGACACAGAATTCGGTGAAATAGTTTGGACAAAACATTTCGAAATAAACATCAAAAGTATATCTTTAGACCCGTTTTGTAAGAATAATGTTTTGTTTGGCATTAAATCAATTGAATGCTGTTTCGCAACGGCTGACGATCTCAGACCAAACAGACCGCCGAACACACAATTGAAAGAGTTTTCTATTAATGTCTCGAATTCGACCAAAAATAACGGTTCGGTTTTGAAGTATAGTCTATCGGTTAAACCGGAGAAAACAAATGACACGAGTGTTGCCAATGAATACATTCAAATTTGTTTTCATCGTTCGGTTCGCAATCAAGTATTGGTTGTCTTCAGTCGTCAAATATTAGTAATTGATTTGTCGATCGAAACCATCATTTGTTTTGTTCCACTCGAGAGGAACTGTTCGAACATAACAAAAGTGTTTTCATGTGTTAATAGAAATGCTTTCTATATTTGTCACGATTTTGGAACCGTTTCGTTGCGATTGTTTCAAAAACAAGTGACAACTGATCCAAACGAAGGCACTATTAATGCGAACATAAGTTATATAAACCTCTGCCAATCGGATGGACTCAGACTTATAAAACAAAATAAAATATTTGGATATTCTATGTCTCCAACCGATGAAACAAAAGTCGCTCTTTTGTTAAATAACGGCCGAATAGTCATTAAGAAAGTGCACAAATTGGACACAAAACCCAATCCCGAATCGATGTCTTTGCCATACATTTGTGATATAATTGGTTCCGAAGAATATCTGATGAGTGAAACAAAAAAGAGTAAAACATATCGAATATTAATGACACATATGTTTCCAGCGCTCAGTTATAGTCCTCATGTGATTCGGATGTGTCCAGCAGTTACGTTACGAAATTGGCCGATACATAAGCCCTTGTTATGTGTGGGCGATTCGAGTGGAACTGTTCAGGTATGGAATCTATTGCATTCATCGCTCGACAAAGAACTGAGTATTCATTCATTTGCTGTGAGAGGAATAGAGTGGACGGGTTTGGACTCATTTATATCGTTCGCGTTTCCCAATATATCTCCGAATTCGGGCAAAACTAATAACGAACTGAACATAACTGAAGTGAATTCCGGGAGAACTTACGCATTAAGGACAGAGAGGAATATGGACTCGTCTGCCATCGAAGCGCTTAGAATTTCACATTTGAAACAGTATTTAATCATTTCATTCAAAGACGATCCGTTCGAGATTTGGGACCTCAAGACTCTGACACTCCTTAGAGTTATGCCCAAACAGTTCAGTGCTATAACTGCTGTTGAGTGGAGTCCTCTCTATAATAAACGAATTGAAAACAATCCTCAAAACAATAGCTCCAAAAGCATTCCATTGCATTCAAAGGAGAACTTTGTGGTGACGAACACAACCGGAGAGTTATATCACTTTTCAATTGAAGGCAATATTGTTAAAGAGATCACAAACATTCCTCCGGACACAGACATGAGCGCTAATATCACTTGTATTGCTTGGAAGAGCGATCAGGTGTTGTTGGGCGACGCCGTCGGGAACCTCAATGTTTGGGACCTCAAAAAGAAGGTCTCAAAGATTGAACCGACACATCGTGGGGCCATTAAAAAGCTAAGGTTTGGCCCGGGAAGGGGTAATATGAAATTCCTAATACTATACACCGATGGCGTCGATATTTGGGACATTAAAGACTTCAAACTGAATGCACAGCTCAAACACCCGAGAGATATAAGTTTCAAAATAGTAGACATCGATTGGGCGGCCAGTGATAGACCTGTTCTCTCCACTTCTGAGGGAACCATTTTTGTCACAGATATGAAACTCAGACAATACACATCTGCGATGTCTGAACTTCTGGTCGACGACACGGAATTAGAAGAAATCGACTTGAGTTTAGTTAACTTCCACTTATTGTCCCAAATGTCACGATTCATATTCCGGTCTAAACTGATTCTAAACCAATGGACTGACGGACCAAAACTACCCGATTGTGACATTGAAAGGAATATTCTGGTTTCCAAACTCTTTAATGACTTTGAGAACTATTACTTCTGGAATACCGTCTCATATGTTATGTCCGAACGTAAGGAAAGACTTGATAGAAATAATGATATATTTCTCGATAACAATCAGTTCAAAGATATTCAGTGCGAAAAAGTTTCTCTTTTGGAGTCCATTCGAAATAATTATAATCAAAACAAAATGTGCTATGAATTGCTTCTCCTTCTGAATCGACCGCAAAAAGCCGTTCAACTGCTTCTGGAGACCGACCCCTCTGTCGGTGACTACTATGTGGACGCTCTGAGAGCCTGTCTAATCGCTTCACTCCAATCCACGTCCGATCACTTGACCTCATCTGCCCATCCGGTCATCAAACTGGTGGCAACTAATCTAATCGCTACCGGAAAAGTGAGTGAAGGCACACAAATGTTATGTCTGATCGGCAAAACACAAGACGCCTGTCGTTACCTCCAAAGCGCTAACAAATGGTTTGAATCGGTTTGTTTGGCAAAAGTAAGTAATTTAAAGATTTCATAAATATTTTCGTTTTTGAATAACCGAATGATTGAAACATTTAGTGCACACTTGAGGGCAACGAATACATAGAAATAATGCGTCGATTCGCTGAACATTTGATTTCACAGAATAACGATTACAAGACAGCAGTCATTGTATTCATTTCACTCAAACAATATTTAAAAGCGATTCAAATTATGATTAAATTCGATATCGAAAAAGCTGTTCTGTTTTCAGTGGTTTGTATTAAGAGACAACTCATTGATGTCAACGAAAATAAATTGATTTTTGAAGAAATCTTTGATAAATATTCTAAAACTCTTGAGAATTCAGGTCTCGAACATTCAATTAGTTATTATAAAGAATTGTTCAAAATTACCGGTAGTGATGACATTTGAAAATCTATTTATTTAAACATTTTATGTATTTATTCGGATATTTATATAAATTTATTATTTGTTCAGAAAAATAATATATATATTAATGGAAAATAAATTAAATTAAAATTCTTTTATTAAATGTTATTCTTTAAAAATTAATTTAATTATTAAAAAAAACTTAAATTTTAATAAAAAAATGAATTAATATTTGAAATAATTTAAACAGTGTTTAAAATACTAATCGAATATTTGTGTTAATTAAGTCTTTTATATATCTATGAATTTGTTTCGTTCGTGAAATCTATGAATTGAGTGAAACTCTGAGATAAATGCAACCAAAATAGGGCTTTGCCTGCATTTAGTTTAGCATAAGTTGTGCCCAAAATAGCGAATTCCTAGAACTCAACGAAGTTCAGCATTCATTCAAAATCAATATTATGAACATTAATGTCATTTTAATGAAATAAATAAAACAAATTCTGATTTAAATATAAAATGAATTACAAATTCTAATAAAATATTTGCCAATTCCTCTTTTTGTTTAGTGATTTATTACAAAACAATTATGTATTGTATGAAAGCTAAAAGAACTATTGAGAGTCTGTGGTATTCCTACCTATTATTCCGGTGTTGTATTATTGTAATTCCGATTTACATACTATTGATATTATGCGGTTGTTATGTAATGACAAACAACTTCGAAGTCCCGGCACTAATCAGAACTTTATATGAATTCGCATTATTGGTCTTTTCTGCGGCCATTATATTCATTATAGTATTAATTTTGGCCACTTTTGGCTCCGATTCCACTAAAGTTTCTGTTAATGATTTGGAATACGAGAGCGAAATTCTTGAGTCAAATAATGACAACTCTTTTGATGACTTGAATCTAACCAATGCTGAAGAGAACTTATTGTCCGGTTTAGAGAGAGTCACCGATCAAATAGAGCTCCTCTTTGACAACTCCAATGAGTTTGTCGTGGATTTAGTGCCAATTGAACACAGATTCAACACAATTGGTGCCAATCTATATCACGACTCACCGCCCACTTATGAAGAGGCCATTGGAATTGCAAAGTCCAACAACTGAACTGAACTGTGCTTTCCATCATTTAATAGACGTTTTATTCAATAATTTATTGCTTTATTCGCAGCACTTTTTATATGATTTCTAATCAATTATACAAAAATTATATTCTTCGCTAATATTTTGTCCAATTTTTATACAATTTTTTCTTTTTTAGTTTTAGTCTTATTCTTCCGAAGTTTCTTAGGTTTCAATCATTTGATAGATTCCGTATTGTAATTAAGTCTTCACTCAAAGAAGAAAACTTCAAAAATGTATATAAAATTTCAAAAATCATTAATAAAATTTAGTGAATGAAGAGATATTATAAGAAATTCATTTACTATTATGAAATACAATTATGAATACAAATTCTTTGATTCGAAAGTACCCTTATTCAAAATATATATAACCTTTCAAATCAATTGAAAAAATAATTTATTAATAAAACTGAAATTATAAATAAATGCAATTTTTATTCACATCCATAAAAAATATCCTATTCATTCAAATATGTTCTTTTCGTAGCCTAAGTAACATTACATTGAATATAGTTTCTATAATTTTCTAAAGAACCCAAATCTATATTTTTCCGGGTCTATGTCTAGTAATAAAATGAAATTTCAAATTAGAACAATTATAATCAGAAATTAAGTGAGTTTTGGGCCATAAAATCAGTTTAATTGTCAATTCGAATTTAATGAGGATTTATGATTATATTTACATCAATTGCTTGTTCTTCGTTATATCTAGATTAAATAAACAACAAACCACTTTGTATATTCCAACAAAGTCTAGTCTCTAATCGTCACACATTACACAACAATTTGTTTCAAATACATGTAAGTCTAAACAATAATGTGTTTTTATCAAGGAAGTAAAGAATAATTTCTTAATATAGTAAAAATTTCCGTGTTAATAATAGTGAACTCATAATTTTATAATTTTTAAAGTTTCAAAGTTTCATTATATTAAGTAATCTTTTTGGAAATTAATTGTCCCAAATAAATCAACAATTCTTGAAAAATATTGGTTTTTCATAATTTATTTCAATTAATAT
>JAQFXN010002704.1:0-12133 GCA_034693365.1 Liacarus xylariae
ACATCCCTACTTAATCTGATAGGAATAGTCATCTTCTGATACTCAACTTCCCTTTGAAACACATCCCTAATTAATCTCATTTATAATTTTCTATTTTTTGTTTAATCTTGGTGTTCATTCAGTTTGTTTAATGTAAAGTTTTGTTAATCTTCACCAACATGAGATAATCCTGTCCAGTTTAGGTGAATTATAGTTTACACAATTCAATGAAATAAAATCCAAACACTATTTTAAATTCATCTTAAATTGTTTTTATGAAAGACTTGCAATAAATCTACCTTTACTGCAAACAGAGTTTACCAATTTTATTGTTATGGTTATAAAGCAAACCAAAAATGGAAAACTTTCAACAATAGGAATGCCCAACTGAAGGAGAGGTATAGACAAAATTCTATTCCACCTTTTGTACGAAAATTGACAAAAATACCTCCCTGACATTTGCGCGGCAGGCAAAAATATTTTTATTTTACCATTACTCCTTCCTTGTGTTTTTTTATATTTCAATTTTATTCTATACCACTCCCCCCTCCCAAATGGGCATCCCTATTTTTAAAAGATAATCGACTAAAGTTTTCAAATTTTATTTGTTTTATAACCACAACAATAAAATTGGTAAACCCGGTTTGCAGTAAAGGTAGATTCAATGGATGACATTGGTGATTTGGGTTATGCACTCTTTCGCTAATCCTTCTAACAATAGAATTAACAAACATTTCAATCAGCAAACTTGAAAGCTCATTAATTATGTATTTACAAATGAAAAAATGCATTTTAATAAATCAATTAATAATTACTCTTTTGTACTAATATGTAAAAAATCCTGCTAATTAATAGCAACATATTGAGCTCTCTACTATAGATACAAAGCAATTTATGTACAATTTTAAATTAATTACATTAGTTTAATGATCATTTATTGTAAATTGAAATAATAAATCAGTAAACTGTAAGCAGTACTTAATATATATAAGCAGTGATTGTAAGTTATTGTTTACAAAGTGTTGTTAGATATCAGTTATTTTTGTTAATTCAAATAATTATTAAAATTAAGCCGAATCACCTTATTGCCTGATAATCTATTTATAAAAATTGTATTCATTTTAATAATTATTTGTGGCCATTCGCCGGTACATTTACTATATTCGTAATGTTAAAGTTTTTTTCTTAAGGGGATGGGTATTCCGTGCTATACCCCCTTTGCCTATCCCTCATATATACAGAGGTTTATAATATTGTATTTGGCATTATTTATCATTTTAATTTAACATATCATATATGATTCCTATATGGCTTATACTGGCCCGATGTCTAGTTTTGGACTCAAATGTCCAATTTCTGACAAGTAGTCTCAGCAGTGTTCATTGCCAAGTAAGAACTTTGCCTAGAAAAGTCCAGTATTAATGTTTGAGATTTTAATGGATTTATAAAAATGTAATTCTGAATATATTTCAACAAGGCACTAGACAATATTAACAATTATTTGAAGTTATTTATTTTTCGTAAAAATCTACAAAACATTTATCATTATATAATATATGAGTAAAAATCTATTGGAAAGTTAAGAAGATGTTAAATGAATCATAGAAAGATTTTGTGACAAATTCAACTATCATACTTTTTAATAAATGACTATTTTGATTTTAAATATATTATTAAACTCCTATCTAGAATAGTGAAATCGGCAACATAAACGGTTTGTGTCCTATTCGCCGAAATCCATTTCCCAAAAGATTGTAATAAACATCCAATTCGCCAAAAATAATCAAGTGATATTATTTATATAATAAATTGCTTAGGATAGATTAACTATAGATTTTTAAAATTTTTTAAAAATTAATTTTATTCTAAAAAAATTAGATTATTAATTAAACAAATAAAATAAATTAATAAAGTGGAGAATCATTTTAAACTGGACGGAGTAAAAGTTTATTTTTACTCATTAGATTTGAGTTTTATATTAGATTGAATTTCAACAAAATATACATTAATATCAAATAATGAAATTTTTTTTTTATAGAATGACTTTCTATGAATGACTATATGTTTAATAAATTAATATTTTGGCTATCGGTCACCGCATAGTCAAGCATAAAAACTCAAACCTATTGAGTAAAATCAAACTTTTGCTCCGTTTAGTTTAAAATGATTCTCCACTGTATATACTTTTAAAATATACTCAAGTTCTTAGAAAGTTTAGAATAATTTCAAATTATTAATTTGATAATATATTTAATTACACATCTAGTATTATATTATAATAGTTATTCTGTTGGTTTGAATAGATTTCTGACTGCATCGTTAACTTTGATAGGATTTTGATTACTTTCATAACTAATACGAAGTCATTTAATATCTCATATGAATTATGCCTTCCTTTACACATATAATATCTTGCGAAATGGATATTTGAGAAATGGATTTCGGCGAATAGGATCACTACCAACATAAATGATGTATTATATATGGCAAGTATTGAATGTGAAAGACAATTTTATAGAATTCATTAATATATTGCTCAATAAGATATTTTCAATTTGGCATCTACATTTAATTAGAATTATTGAGCAATATAATTATATAATCATAACAAATTAATATCAATATACTAATAGGTTTTTAGCAATAAATTAGAAACTACGAACACTTACTAATAACATAGAAAAGATAATGTAACAAGGACAAAATAAATTGTTTATAAATAGGGCAATTAAAAATAAATTACAGAAAAAAAGATTAAATACAATTTGATTTATTCAGTACACTTTAACAAATAACATTTTATCCATATACATTATAAATTATTTTGTAAAAGCAAGTTTTTTGATAATGTCATTTTTGCATGTTAGTAAAGGATTTTCTATAATTCCTTTTCTAACCACGAATTACATTGATATTTTTGTCTGTGAAAGAAATCTTACTAATAATGGTGAAGTAATTCTTCACTACAATGAAGTAATGCAACCAATATTTTGCATTTAAATTATCTTTTTTTGAAAATTATACAGCTAATAAATCAAATTTTAGTGTTTCGCTTTATTTTATATTGGTTGACTAAACTGTTACTGACCAGATTGGTGAGAGGTTAATTTCAGTACAAAATAATTTCAAATAAATATTTTGTAATAAAAACTTTCCATCAATGGCTTAGTTTTAATTTCAAACTAATATATGGATATCGTTCACAGATTATTCTAATTTAATAACTTTAAACGAAACAATAGAATTTTGATCTAATAGCTGTACAATTTTAATATAGTTTACGTAATCAGAATACAGAAATATTTATCAATGCCTTTATTTAATATATTTCAGTTCTATCTATACGGCTATCGCTTATCTATTGTTCAATACATGTTATGTCAATTGGGGTTAAGTGTCAGGTTTAATAATACCTATTATTTGTCTGTATGTTTAAAATTAATAAGTTTAATTGAAATTTTAGTAATGTTAAAATTTATTTTGTTTAGCATAATTCAGTTGCATTGACAGAAAATGTGGCAACTGTTGAAATGCTGGATACGATGCAATTTACTATCACAAGAAGTATTCATATGATTGAGATTATAACTGGAATTAAATTTTGGAAAGATGATTCTTATTTTTCATTTGTGAACCTTTTAGATAATCAGGTAAATATTATTTATGTTTTCTTTTAATTTTATAGCTTGGTATAAAATGTGAACCCTAATTTAATATAAACAGCTAATAGATCAACCTTTTAATGTTTCGCTTGATGTTATTATCAAAGCATCAAAAGTCATTTTGTGTATTTCAAATCATTTTATATTGAAATTAAGCTCTTGTTAACAGATTATTCAAATATAATAACATTAACTTGTAAGTGAAACAGTGGTTTCCACTAGCTGTGCAGATTAAATCTGTATTGGATTTAAAAATTAATGAATTTTTAAAAGTAACATGTTCTGTATATTATGTGTTGATAGATATGGCTGTGTCTGATCATATCATTTATATCATTGGCTATTGCTTTCAAAAAATTAAGCAGATCACATTCAAATTTACTAGATGCTTTATTGGATATAATATACACATTTTTATCACAAACAAATCCAAAATGGAATAAAACCTTACAAATTAATTATTTCAATACTAAATTCAGCAATAATACTTTTCCATTGATACTCAGTATTTGGATACTGAGCTCGTTTATCATCGCACAGTCATTCAGAGGCCTTTTATTAAACGCATATTTCAAGCGATCATTTGTTCCGTTGTTTGAAACACTCGATGACATTATTAAAGACAAGGACGTGACTGTAGGTGTCCGGCATAATATGATTCCTTATTTGGGCCGTCAGTTGGAACTAATGCATTGGAGAATTTTAGATCAAAAAAGCAAATTGTATCTGAAAAGATTTGCTTTTAAGTTTGAATTTCAGATTGCATTTTATGGCGAGGATAAATTCTATGATTTAGTAAATGGAAAATCAGTAATTTTAATGTCGTCGATTGATTCGCATATTTATCTTGAACATTTTTCAAATCGACAAACAATGTTCACTATATCCAAGAATAAATATATTCAACAATTGCTACTTCACTGCGTGGATATAAATCATAAATTTAGTAAACAAATTAATAATATGTAAGTAAGGTTGCAAAATTTCATGAAATTTAAACTATGAGTGAAACTTTTGGTGAAACTATAATGAAACTTTCAAATTAAAGTTTCACAAGACCTTGAAACTTTAATATTTAATGGGAAATTTTTTTGAGGTGAAAATTTCAGTAAAACCTTCATGAAAGTTTCAGTTGAAAGTTTAACAACTTTTCACTCTTTGCAACCATACTTGAAAGCTTTATTGAAATTTAATATGGTGGTTTTTGTAGATAACTGAAGCAGAAGTATATTTATGTTTAACCAAAAAAAATTAATATAAATTTTAGAAAAATGTAAGCTTCATATGGTATGGGCAAAGAAGGGGGGTTTACTTTTCTTCTGAGGTTTTTGCTGATATCCCCTAGGTCGCTCGCGAGGTGCCTCCGCTCCGATGGCGCCATTATCAGATTATTCAGTGAAATTCTATATAAATTCTTAGAAAAATAACAGAATTTTATAAAATTCTTCTTAATTTTATTCAAATTGTGTTAATATGTATAGATTTCATTATAATTTTCACAAATTCTAAAAAAAATATGTTAAATTATGTCATTTTTTAAGTCTGCGAGCTCCCCCCCTCCTGAAATTTTTCCTTTGCCCATCCCTGGACTTCATTTGTACAGTTAGATAGAGTTGCAAATGTATTGCAAAAATAAATTGCCAAAACTTTCTGTTATAAAACAATTTGTTAATAAACTAAACACTATTATGTGATATTCAATAATTATTTTTAAAAAATTTTTATAATACAGTTTTAAACTAATGATCGAAAATGGATTTTATTTGAACAACTCTGTGAGGAAAGCACTGATTTTTCGTTTGCATAGAATCGATAAAAACAAGCAGATTCTGAAGACGGTAAAGGACACAAATAATTACAATGTAATCAAATTAGTGGAAGTATTTAAAAATATTCTTGTGCTACTTCTAATTGGTTTTAATGTATCGATTCTTTATTTATTATCAGAGATTTTAGTTAACTATATATTGTCGTAATTGTATTTCTCCATTTGTATTTAAATTTAAAATTTATTTCATTGTAAAATTCCTGTTTATAAATCAAAGATACATTCAAGATAAATTTAAACTGAATAGCCAGTAGAACAAACTTTAACTGTTTCGCTTAATGTTCTTAATAAACTGCGGAATAAAAAGCTCGTATAAGTCTTAATTATCTCTCACACACACTAGTAATAATGAAAAATAAAGCTCAGCTAGAATTAGTAAATTATAATTTCGATTAAAAGTTTTTTTTATTAAACCAAAAAGAAATTTGTAATTAAATAATAATAAAAAAATAAAAACCTGTTATCCTTATTCCAATTCTAAATTTTCTATTCATAACTGCACTTTATTTTTCATTATTACTAATGTAAGCAAGCGACAATTAAAACTCATATGGACTTTATATTCCGCAGTTTAGTCATTAAAATAACTAATTATATTTGACTACTCTGTGAACAACAGCAATATATTAGTTTGATTTGAAAACTTAGTCATTGATATAAACTCTTTATAACAAAATTTTGATTTCAAATTATTTGATAATGAGATTAACCTTTCAGTAACAGATTAGTCAAAGAATATAAAATAAAGCGAAACATTCAGAGATTGATCTACTAGCTATTCAGTTTAAATTTGTCTCCAATGTAGTGTATATACTTTAATGTAACTAAAACGCCATAGATTAAAACAGGGGTAAAACATAGCATTGACTAAAACACAGGTGAAATTTTTAAAAATAATTTTCTAAAACGCTTAAAATTTAATTTATTCAGTGATTTTTCTATATTGTTTAGTAACTATCAATTAAATTCATGACATCTTGTATTATTTTGTAAACTAATCTACAAAAAACTCTTTTTTCTTCGAAAGCGGAGTTAAAAAATTGTAGAAAAACTAAATTACTCTATGACATTGTCAAGTTTGGATATCCCTGATCCAATAAATAAATTTTGTATTACTACTGAGCGACCAATCCGTCGATTCTCTCTGGAAAGAAACTTCATTACAAAGTTTGATATTTCATTAAAAATTGTTCCATTTTCTTCTAATTAGTGTATCTGAGATGAAAGTCTAAACTTGAATGAAAGATGAATTATCAATTAATATTTTAACTATTGTGGACTGTGTAGTGTATACCCTGGTATATCACATAACTTATTAATTGTGTTATTATATACTTTACCTACTAAATATTTAATTATTGGGTCAAATTACTAATTGTTTAGCATAAAAATGCCAGGATATTAAGCAATAATGAACTTCTTTTGAGTAAGATAATTCTTTATAGGAGATGTAACATATGTTGACAAACTAAGAATTATTTTAAAGAATCGTTATGTTATGGGTTCTGGTATACGTGAAGATCTTAAATTGTAAGAATTACAAAATTGGGTACCTGCAAGCTCTGGGAGCGTGGCCAAGTGGATTAGAAGCCGATGCTTTGGGTTTCGCGCCTAACAGAGTAGTGAGTTCAAATCCTGCCCTTAGGTGAGCATTCTTTCACTCTGAGTTAAGTTTGTTGGGCCTGGGGTGGGGCAAGATGATCACGGACCCAAACCAAGGGTCGTCAATTGGTAGCATGCGATCAGCTATCGTCACGAGCTTCGCTGTACGGGGGCCCAGGTGTGTTCTCTTAAATCTGTGACACATCCTCGCTGTCATACCTCTCAGTGAAGCAGTGATCCCTGGCTGGGTTGAAATCCCCGGTTGTGCAGGGAGAAGGTCCCCCTAAAAGGGATTGGATAATAAAAGTTTGGGTACCTGAAGATAAGATTAAAGAATTTAAAGATATCTTTCCTGATGATCAGAATCAAGCGATTGGCTTGAAATATTCAAGTTTTGCATTCCTAGGAAAGAAGATCCAAGAATTAAAACATAAAACCCATCATGACCTAATTGAAGATGCTAAAATCGCGGCAAAACTTTATCGGCAAATGTCGAAATCACACAATCCAACCAATAAACAACAATTATCAATGGATACGAAACATATGTTATGAACTCCTCTAAGATATCCTTCAAGTTGTTAACTAAATCGCATTGTAATTCCCATGAAAACTAATTATATAGCTATCTTAAATTATCTAAAGCTATCTAATCTTTCTTAAAAAAAATTTTACCAAAAACATAAATTAAAAAAAATAAAGATATTAAATAAGTTCAAATGTGGAAAACAAGTTAATATTATATTTAATAATTTGGGACTCTTTTATTGAAAAACGTGTTAATCAAGGCATCATTTTTAAAAATGATGAGGTTTCAGGTGGCATATTTGGTCATCAACAACCTAAGCCGTCACTGAATAATGTAATATCAAATGTGAGTGTACCTATTAATAATCTAACCGTGAAAGTTATATGTAATAACCAAACAGTGGTAACAAATTTCAAAGACCATCCGAATCTAAATAATAGCGAGACATCAGTCGTTAATCATAATAAATCAAGCAATATCTCGGCAATGAGTTCAAAACCATTAAAGTAAATGACTCAATGCCAGACCTCCATATAAATTCAAAAATAACGACACTATTAGACAATATTCACATATCCACAACACCTAAAGTAACTACTGTAATAACAGATTCGACAACAATAGAGAATTTACCAAGTCGTTTTCAAAGAAATAATAAAACACCAACAACCATTGAACCGGGAAAAGGAAACCAGTATGAAAGAGACTATGGAGACACAACAGAAGGTGAGGCTGGTTTCGAACTAAATCTCGATGGTGGAGTTGATTTTGATTATGAATCATATAGTACCACACCTAAACCGAACTCGAAACCAGATCATTTTGAGCCAAAGACAAGCAATGTCGAAAATAAATTCATTAATGAGAAATTTTTAATAAAGACCGCTGGAAATGGAATAAATTTTGCTCATATCGGTAAAGCACTAATTTTTGAAAACTATTGGAATGTAGTCTTAAAGATAGAGATCCCTTCAATTGTTCAAGTAGATATTAATATATTCGAACAAAAGTCTAGAAAATTATTCGAAAAGTATCAAACAAATAACAAAGTAGATATGCCAACAAAATTTATATTTCGTTCATCCTCATTTAACGAGACTAATCAGATGTTAAAAAATAATGGAAAAGCGAATGAAGAAATAATCCAAAATTTATGTCTTGAGATTAATGATATTTTTAAAGAATTACATTAAGAAATAAAAACGATATTGATAAATTAAAGAAAAGAATTCAAAGAAAAATTGGAACAAAGACATTAAAAGCAATAGTAACTGGAACTGTATTAGTCGGTGCACTGGCATTGGGTTTCTTAGGTGGTCTTCTCGGATCATGGGTTATGACAAAAAAATGCATGCTGAAATAAATGGACTTGAAAAGACTACAGGCGTATTAGTTAATACCACAAAAACTATTGCCCAGGAGATGATAAGTTTATCAAAAACAGTAAATGAAATCAGTATTGAACGGATCATTAAGAAAATTAAATTCATTAAAACATCAATGGATAATCAAATAAATTCAATAGCGAAAGCATTGAAATTCACTCTGCAGTATCATGACGTGTTACAAGTAATTACCATTCAAACAATGTTGTTGCAAAATATTTTTACGCTAGAATTTGAAAAAATAAACCTCTGGGACAATATTGTTATTACACTTCAGCAGGGGAAATTACCTCGAAACTTAATAAGTTATGAAAAATTGGATGGTATTTTGAAGGAAATTAAAAGTAGTATTTTAGGAACGTATTCGTTGGCTTTGGAACTTGATAGTGCAGGGCTCTATTATCAACTCCCATTTGCATTCTATATGGTTAAAAGAGACGAAATATTTTCTCTGGTTACATTTACGTATACCTTTGAAAGCTGTAAAAGTCCAACATGAATTCAAAATTATAAAACCTAACTTCTACGGAATGCCCTGTATTAAAAATTCATGTGTTTATTCAAAAATATCCAGATGAAAAATCATTAATTGCTGTAGAATCAAACGATAACTCTTGTTTAATTAATGAAAATAGTGGAAAAATTGAATACGAAATAATGCTACAAAATTTAGATTGTATTAACTATGGGTTTGAAAAAATCTGTTATACTTTTCATCCCAGTAAATGATCTCATTAAAGTTTCCCATAGTCCATGGTCTTCTCCAGTTCTTTTGGTGAAAAAGCCGAATGGTAAATTCCGTTTCTGTGTGGATTATCAAAAACTTATTAACGTCACGTCAACTCACACACGTTGCCTTTAATATCAGATACACTACAACTATTAAATGTCTGTCAATATTTTTCAACTATTGACTTATTATCAGGATATTGGCAAGTGGCTGTAGCTGAGAATGACCGAGAAAAGACCGCATTAACCACCAGTTTTGGTTTATATTAATTTAGGGTTATGCCATTTGGTTTATGTTATGCTCCAGCTACCTTTCAGCGATTAATGCAATATGTATTACAGATATATTGTGGCAAAGATGTGCATGTTATCTAGACGACGTCGTAGTTATCAATGGAACATTATATAAAACTATAACAGATATTCGAAAGATTGGAAAGACACAACTTAAAAATGAATAAAGAAACTGCGAATTCTTAAATGATTCAATTAAATATTTACGGCACCGAATCAGCAAAGACGGAATACTACCAGATAAAGGGAAATCTGAAACAGTAGAAAATTATCCCAGGCCCAGAAACACTAATTATATCAAAGGATTCCTAGGTTTAACCGGATTCTATCGTTCATTTATCGAGGGTTACGCTAAAATATCCAAGCCTTTAACAAATTTGTTGCAAAAAGGCGTTAAATACATTTAGAACTGTGAATGTGAGAGGAATTTTCAACATTGAAACATAAACTCACAAGCCCCCCTATATTAAGCCATTTTAACCCAAAGGCTAAAAGCATTCTGTCCACAGATGCTTCCACATTTGCTATGGTTGCAATTTTATCAAAATACAAAAGAAGTCAATATGTTATATATTTCTAAAACTTTTAATAAAGCGCAATATAATTATTCCATAAGCGGAAAGGAATGGTTTGGAGCGTCACAAAACAAACATTATTTGTTTAGGAGTCATGTTATTATCCGTACAGATAATTGTGCACTCTGCTATTTAATATATGCTAGAGATAGAGAACGCAAACGGGTGACTTACTCGTTGGGCCAACTAACTTGGAGAACTTAATTTCAATATTGAATATAAGGATGATCGGTCGCATACAAACGCAGATGCGTTATGTAGAATAAAGATTGGAAATGAAACGGTAGTCGAACAGGAATTTTCAATGCTTCTGAATATAACGATCTATATTCATCAGTCATCAAATATGATTGATCTGTTTACAAAATGGATTGAATGTATATCAGTTAAGAATATTCGCTCTCCTATGATTGGTTAATTAATGATGTTTTCCTTAGACATAGTTTTATATCTAGTATAATAACTATAAATGCCAAGAATTTCACATCCAAGATATATTTGAAATTACACTAGTAGAATATCGGTTAACAACACATTATAACCCGAAATGCAACGGATAAAGCGAGAGCGCCATAAGAATCATAACTGAAATGCTAACACATCATTTGGATAAAGAGTTTACTAATTGAAATTTAATATTACCCAAGGTGTGTTTCGCCTATAATACCACACATCAGTCCAGCACAAGTGTAACACCGTTCTAACTATTATATGGACGACCCCCTAAACTTACAATAGAACTAAATCTAATTCTAAATGAACATTTCATAATTAGTCAAAACTATCCGGAAGACATGAAAGATGCACGCGAACTTATATTGTCAATAATAGCTAAATCACAAGAGAATCAAAAATTTGATTATTATTCCAAAAGAATAGACGTTAAGTTTAACGTAGGAGACCTAATGGCTATAAAAGATCCCACAATAGGTCATTTTCCCTCTAAATCTCTCTATCCAGATTTAAAGGGCCATATATAATAACGGAAGTTCATTCTTAATTAACCTACACAATTAAAAATAAATCTAATCCGAAAGATATAAAAAAGAGAACATAAGAAAATTAAAAAAATTGATCAATTTTAAAATACAAGAATTGGAAACTTCGGGAGAAATGGATAATACCAATAAGAAAGTTACCAATACAGTAACTGAAGCAGATAAATACAAGGATACGAACCCGAAATCCTAAGAAGATAATAATGATTTTGATGAATCTACACCGACACCGATGGGTGAGGTCATTAAGATATAAAACTACGACCTTGAAAGAAGCTCAATTGAGAAGAAAAAAACACGTAAAAGGAAAAATCATAATGTGATTCCCTTTGGGGTTGATTATTACAACATATTTTAATTTTATATTTATATTTTTGTTTTCGGGACGAAAACCCTTTATTGGAGGGGGTAGATGTAGTGTATACTCTGGTATATCACATAACTTATTATTTGTGTATTTCTATACTTTACCTATTAAATATTTAATTATTGGGTCAAATTACTAATTGTTTAGCATAAAAATGCCAGGATATTAAGCAATAATGAACTTCT
>JAQFXN010002705.1:0-12133 GCA_034693365.1 Liacarus xylariae
CAATTCTAAACAAATGATTTTCCGCTGATTTTATAATCAAATTGTTTGGCAAACATTTGTTTTTGTCAATTGTTTCCATATTTATTAACAAATTCCTTAATTGTTATGTATAAATTTTGTCAATATTTAATACAGATATTTTTATGTCTTAGTTATGTATATTTTTAATAAAATAATATGAAATCAGCTTTAATAATTTTATATTTAACGTAATACCTTTAATTGTATGAAGAAATAAATAACAATATTCAAAACAAGCTAATAGTTTTAAACATATTAAAATTCTGATAACATATTTTTAAGAATACTAATGCATAAAATTTGTATTACATTATTTGTAAATGTAAAAAATGCACATAATATTTAGGATGTAATAGATTTAACTCGATTAAGAACTACTAACTATTCTTAAAATGATTCAGTAATTTTAAACAAATTAAAATTCATAATTATAAAAAAAATTTTAATAGTCCTAATAATTGTTTTTAAATTCGAAATTAGATATTATATGCAATTAAAAATTTCAAAATTATTCTTATTTAGTAGGATTATTAAATTTTTTTCTCAGTATGAAATTTAATATATTTAAACAACTTATTTGCCATATTAAAGTATTTTTAATTTGTATATAATATTTACTTTAGACCTTAAAAACAAACATTAGAATTATTAAAAATATTTTATCATTAAAATTAATTGTTTATTTTACCCATTGTTTGTAGTTCATCCAAGCTAAATCTATTGCATTCTGTTTGAAAATATGAATAACCAATATTATATAAAGTCTTTGGGATTTAAAAAGGGCCACGTTGTGCTGGCTTTATATTAAGTCCATATAATTGTCACAAATAGTTTCATTGACATCTTTACAGTAATTGTCATATATTTTCTTATAGTAATGTTCAATATCGAATAGAATAAGAATATTGAACTGGTATTGAATGCTAATTAAAATATGGAATTTTAGGCAATTATTTGTAGTACAATAATATGGACTTAATATAAAGGTAGCAAAACGTGGCCCTTTTTAAATCCCAAAGATTTTATATCTCCACTTACATAGAATAAAACATATTTAAAAATGATGATATTGAAGCAAATTAAAATCCATATTCGACGTTATAAAAACCAATCTATTAATTTACTTATTTGAATTATTTGTATTTATTATGCAATTAGAAACAGATGGAATATTTTTTATTTATTACATTCAATATAATTACACATTCAAGTTTAGGTTAATTGAATTGTTTTCAAGTTGAAATTTTTTTTACATACATTAACATTTTTTTTAAGAATGAACGGTTAGTATATATAAATTTTAGAAAGTGGCTTTATTATATACTAATTTTATACCGATTTTATAATTATATACTTTTATTACAATTAAGACAATTATAAACTGAACACGATATCATTCCTGTCTTCACTTATTCAGGTTATCCTGTTAATCAATAATGTTTTATTTCTCAATAATCTTTAAATACAGTATTTAGTATTTAAAGTTTAGATTCTAGTCATCTTCATTAGTGTCATTCAAACATTTTAAGATTATGATTCATTGCTAATGAACTATGTATTTCATACTCATAGATACAACTTATTAAAAACTAGTATTGACTATAAAATCTATGAGTATGAAATATAGTGTTCGTTACTAATGAATCATAATCTTAAAATGTTTGAAAGTCACTAATTAAGATGACTAGAATCTAAACTCTAAATACTCAATTGAATATTTAGATTATAGAGAAATAAAACATTATTGATTAACAATGTATGGACAAGTGAAAACAGGAGTGATATCGTGTTCAGTTTATAATTGTCATGATTGTATATAAAATGCATAGATTTCGAATAAAAAACAAAAATATTTGTCAATTATTCACTATTTCATTGTTGAGTTAAATTTTTTTCAAACCTTACCAAAGAGGTTTTAAATAAAAATTGAAATCTAGTAATAAAATTATATTACAATAACTTTTATTCAAGTCCACAATAGTTAAAGTATTAATTCAAGCTTCTTCTTTCATTCAAGTTTAGACTTTCATCTCAAATACAATAATTAGTAGAAAATGGAACAATTTTTTTGATATATCAAACTTTGTAATGAAGTTTCTTTCCGATAGAATCGCCGGATTGATCAGTCGGTAGTAGTATTATAATTAAATTTGCATTGAATGATAAGAATATTCTTCTGGTTATAACTTAAAAAACTGAGAGGTGACAAATTCTTGAATATTCTGAGCATAAAACTTTGTAAGAATCATGTAATCGGAGAAAATCGGAACACTTCCTTATAAACCTGTTTGTTCTCAACTAAAACTGATTTTAAATATTAGATAAAATTTTGAAAAAATTAACATGAACTTATTAAAAAATTATGTTTCATAATAACTAAAAAACATAGAAATTTGATTAAATTTGGATTATTGTGAAAAAGCACTGCAGGAGACCACTGCTATTTTCATGTCTTCATTTAAATATTAAATTATAGAATATTTAACATAAGTTAATAGAGTTGAGTCAATTAAATCATTCAACATTTTAATGACCTTAAACTGAATGACAATTTTATTGCACGAATAGACGAATACATTATGCAGTTTTCAGAGCAGGAGTTCATTAAAAGTATTCACAAAATAATGTTTTTAATATCAAAGCGATATAATAGGAGAGAACATATTTGAACTAATCATTAAAGGAAAAGATAATAGCAGTTCTGTTGGCATATGTTTTGGTAAAAAAATAGTCTCAAAACAATAGAGATGTGGCTATAGTTAGAATAGAGTAGAGAATGTGCTGTTCGTTCGCGACTTACTCTCTGTTCATTAGTGCCACTATTAATTCAGTCCTGAATTACACGATTATAATAAATGCCAACAGATATTAATCCTGATATACAGGCAATAAAAAAATAGAGAAAAAATGTCACTTAAATTAAGCGTCGGTTCAAAACCTAATAAATGATTTGAGAAATTAATAAAATAAAGAAATTATTTTTATTATTAACTTTTACTATAATTATTGAATTAAAGATTGTTTTATATAATTTTTTCTACTTTTCCTTCATTAAATACAGGGATGCGCAAATGGAGGCACAACCCCCCCCCCCCGCTGCCCTGGAATTTTGGCCAGATACCCCTATAGAGTTTACGGTGCCTTTTTTGGAATATTCCGTCAAATTCTGTGTGAATTCTAATGAAAAACACCAGAATTTTGTCAATTCTGTGAAATTCTGTCTAAGTTCCTAGAAAACTAACAGAATTCAGTCAAGTTCTTGCTCAACTTGGCCAAATTTTGCTAAATTCTTACTGAATTCGTCATAAATTGGCTAAATTAGGTCAAATTTTATTGAATTCTTGTGGAATTAGTTGAAATTCTGTTAAATTACATCATTTTTAATTAAATTCTGTAAGTAATTCCACCCTATACCTCCCTGTGATTTTGAGGTTCTTATCAGTACTCTATACCCTCTTTGACATCGAGGTCTTTGGGCATCCTTAAGTAAGATATAACCAGAGAATCAACAAAATAGTTATTTATAAGACCAGAATAGTCACTATAATAGTTACAAAAACCACTCAAATAGTTATTTATAAGACCAGAATAGTCACTATAATAGTAACTAAAAATCACTCAAATAGTTATTTATAAGACCAGAATAGTCACTATTTGAGTGGTTTTTGTAACTATTATAGTGACTATTCTGGTCTTATAAATAACTATTTTTTGATTCTCTGGTCATGATTTTTATGAATATAGCATTCTATATAATGGTGCTATTTTTAAAACAACCAATGTTTTTTAATCTTTTGAATTTTTTAAAGACGGTAAAAAAGAAAATGTGCATATCTGGTATACAAAGGGCACATCTTATTAATTAATAAAAGAATCAATCAATCACTATATTATATAAATCTTTTATGAAAAATGTGCTCAAATCTATAGGCCGTATAAAAAAGAAAGGAATAAAAGTTCATTTTTCATAAAATCTCGCTTAAAAAACCTATTTTGACAACTAATTGATTCGGAAAACATTAGTTTCAATAAAAGTTAGTTTTACTGAATTAAACTTTTTATAGGCTTTCGATCCAAACTTTTCTTATTTAATATAATTTCTTTTGCTTAACGTTAAAGAATACGAATCTCAAACCACAATAGATTAGATTTTTTGCTTTAGTTTGTTTAGGGGTTGAAATAATATTGTTATAATCTATTGTGCAATTTAATTAAGCTAACAGTTGCCAATAGTTCATATGTCGCCCAAACATTGCGCTCATATTTCATATTTCATTGCAATAAAGTTATGGTTTAATTGTATAGAGTTTTACTAACAAATGAAATACGATTCAGATTTTATTAAAAGATAAAATATAACAAAATTGGTGTTTGCTATGGCTTAGAAACACATGAGTGGTGGGCTCCGCGTCTTCGATCTTTTGGGATGTAACCGGTGGGCTCTGGATAGATGGAGATATCTTCATGTTTGCTATCAGTTTACTTAAGATGTTTGAAAGATCAACAAACCTAACAAACTTTGAACATTCACTCCAATACTAGCAATACATCAGTGTTTGCCTTCGCTTTCTCGTTCGCAAAACGCTTTAATTATAGTGAAAGAGCAGAGGAGTGCAGAGCAGATGCAGAAAATGAGAAATTTATGGTTTTCTTCATAAAACAGATTCACTTTAGCAATGATCGCAACATTTCTCTGATGGATATAGAAAACACACAGAATTGGACTCAATTCAGTCCAAATCTATTTCCAAATAATCGCCCCTTAAATAGCTTTCAATTGTTGTTCTGTTTTTCAAGAATTTCAATTCAATTCAATATTTTTTTTCTAAAAATCATAGTTTAGTTTCAAACTATTGACACAAATTCTATGATTTTTTTTATATTTTTGTTCAATAATTTCATTGTAAGTCTCTGTCGTCTTATTGTGGATCCAGAGCTCAATTACATAACAGAAGTTTTTAATGATTATCTCTTTTTCCTCAAACGAATCGTTGAGAAAAGTAGAAAATTATAGGTTTTATATAATAAGAGAATCAAATATACATTATTTTAAATTTCGATATTTTATTATAATTTATTTCAAGAGTTTAAGCAAATCTTTGATTTAATCTCTTATATGATATTCTATTTTTGTGCAATAAATTGCAAACAAAATAATTTAATTATGAGATTCAAGAATAAGTGTTCAGATTCTAGATTTTGAAGTCATTTATTTCTGTTTCACACATTCATAACTATCTATAAGTCCTGTTTGTCGTCCAAAACATTCATTTATTTAAATTAATTTTGATTTTTTTGTGTCTAATATGTGATTGAATTGTTTGAAAAATGATTGCAAGGATTGGAGTGTGAAATACATTTAGTGATAATTTAATTACAACAACAGAACAATGCAAACAATGCAACGAACCATTAGTACCCGAATATTCATAACTTAAGAAACGTTTATATTTGTTAAACCAATTATTGGCTAAATTTTTCAAAACACTTCTGAAACAAATAGATATGAAATAACAGAATATTAACGATAAAAGTTAGTTCTGTCTGTCATTGCCTACCCGTGCGATCGACAACACTGTTAGAGTTTGACTGACTTGAGTAGAGTAATGGGAATGTGTTATGTGTTGTCTTATTTCAACCCAATTCAGTGTTAATTTAGTCGAGAATTTATATAAGTCTTCAATAGTTTAATGTTTTTGTAAATCCAAAACAATTTTGATAATCACTTAAAGAATTACATAATTTTCATCAAATGATTAATGTCTCCTCAGCTACTGGTATTGAATGGGGCCCTCCTTAGAGGCCCAGCCAGAATGACTGTTGGCCACAGCATATATAGGCCCACTTCAGCCCAAAAACATTTAGGCCTTAGAGGCGACAGAATTGAGTCAAATTAATAAGCTTTTAATGTTAAGTTAGTTTATATAATGAGAGGCTTTTGAAGCAAAATATATTTGAAAACCCGAAGACCCGGGACTACGTCAGAGGACAGGGCGTCCAATGAGACGGTGGTGCAGGAGGTAATAATAATTGGAGCGCTCGACAGGGGCTCGAATGGGGCTCGAATTGGCTGTGTTTGCCTCTGAGCCCCGGAGTAAGTAAGCAGTAGTAATGATAATTTAAACGTATATTTCTTTCTCCTTCAACCCAGAACTTCAAGTTCAAGACAAGTGGCTCTCAGTTGAGACTCAGTCTCACCCCCTATACAAAAGTGAGTCGTTTGTCCAGTTCTTGGTTAGGGTTTTGGTTGACGTATAGCTCATAAGAGTGAGAGAGAGGAGAGAGGGATAGGGGAGAGGAGAGAGAGAGCAAGAGTGCGTTTGGTGTGTGTTTGCAGAAGTGTGCAGAGGAGAGGAGAGGAGAGGAGAGGAGAGGAGAGGAGGAGAGGATAACTAAATTTGTATATCGAGTGCATTAGTTGTATAACTGGTCGAAGCGTCGCATTAATGCATTAACCTTTTAAGTTAGTGTATGTGTGATGTGTTGATAGGGAAGCGTAAGGCAAAGCAAAACAATCTCTTTTGGATAACTAAACCCAAACTCTAAACTTCTTTTTACGACCAGTTCTTCAATTCTTTTGCCAAATGTTAAAGACTTGTGAATGCATTGATTGGATGCACAAGTGATTCAACACAACTCTGCAATCGATTTATAAAATGTTAATATTTTTTGCAAACTTATGAACACTTTTGAGAACTTATGAGAAGAAAAGCCATTGATATGAGTGTTGGAAACGTTGCACAAAGTGTTTGGTCAGTGAGTCGTCGATCAGCAGCTGTCGATTGGGATAAACAACAACAACAAGAAGAACAAAGTGAACAAACGAACCAATACTCGACTCAACCGACCAATGAGTTGGTCACCACTCGGCCCCGAGTGTCCCGTTCTTTGTTCGGACCCTCGGATCCCCAGGAGAACAGACGAATGGCTGCGGAGGAGACCAACAGTAAGAGGTTTTCCGATAGGAATCGTTGGAATTTCGACTTCTATAGAGAGAAACCCACTTCGGGTCGCTTTGATTGGACACAAGTCAGTGTCACTAATAGTAATAGTAATGAAAGTAAAAAAAGTTTCGGTGAATCCGGTGTTCAAACAGAGAGTTTGTGGTCGAAGAAGAAAAGCGCCAAATCTTAGCCAAATAGAGCTCATATTGAAAGTTAGAGCCAATAGTTTTCAATGTCGGAGCTCTAACACAGACAAACCCATTGGTGTGACGTTTGCCCGGGACTGCACTACCACTGCATGCAATCCACACACTCTCTCATTCACTACTCTATCCAATGGTTTGGATGTGTTTCCAAATTCGATCTCACTTTAGCTGCAAATCGCGCCTAAATATACATATTGTCAGACAATCGGAATCAGTTGGGCTAAGATGGCCGACCAGTGCCACAAATGCACACATTGCCCAATACAGTCAACAGACCAGTCATCTCAGTCGCAGCACCTGTTAATCAATCACTCAATCAATGAGAATATCTGTCAAAACATGTTTATATCAACGCTATTCCCAACTGATTCTCATGTAATGTAAGCAAAACTATGCCAAAAGAGTTTGTCCATCACTACTACTCCACTACTAGAGTGCCTTCTCATTACTATCGATACCTATTCCCTATCCTTACACAACAGGCCATACAATTTATTTATTGCTTTTCAAACATATTTTTCCCACAGATCTCACAATACATTAATAAAATGCAATTTTTCATACAATTAATTAAATCTGATTTATAATTGCTTTTTATTATATATACTTATATTGTGTTTTAATATAGTCTTAGGAAAGGTTTCAGAATTTACTCATTTTTTGTTATCTATAAATCAAGAAAATTGATTGCAATCCATGGCAAAGGAGTTATTTTCGCGCTTTTACTCTAATTGACACTAAATCTATATATCGTTGATTCAAATGTTTATATACGTTAACTATAAATAAAATATTCTGTTGAGTGAAAGCGGTTTCTCATAAATATATATTATTTCAGTTCATTTTCTATATTTAGTTATTAAGTAATTATCAGTTTTGCCGCAATTTTTCTAATAATTTACAAATTGATGACAAACTCGTTTCGCAAATGTTTTTAATCGTGTTTTTGTATTATTTTTTTCATTTATATATATTATATTTTTTAAGCTTAATATAACTTTTTTGAATTATATTTATCGTATTATTATATAAATTTACAATTTTATTATAACATTAAATTAATTTATGCCATAAATATAGTGACAAACAATTATTTACTACAATAGACTAATAATATCGAAACGCAATTCAAAATATGCTTTAATTTGTTGTTTTTGATTCAATCGTTTCAATCAATACACCAATCGATGAACGAATAAACAATTAATGAATGAATTAAATGGAAAAAAGGAATGATTTTTTTGAAACCTTTTCCTGTCATTTAGTTAATGATGTCTTTTGTACATTAAAAATGTTTTTTAGCAAAAAAAATGCCAAAAGATTTTCGCAGCGATTGTACTCTTAATGGTTTGAAAGAAATGTTTTAATGTTTAAGCGAATAATGAAATGTATATAAAGTGATCGTTTGATATGAATTCAATATAAGGGCAGAGCGTTTCCAACATTTCCAATAATACAAAGGTCTCTATTCTAGTATAAGTGTCAGTCGGATAGTCCGCTCCTATCGTCAGACCAGATGTTGAGAGGAGAGGTATGGTTACAATCATAGGAAAACTTATAGCAAATATGATATTTTGTACACAAGAGTCGAGTCGTAAACAAATATAAGTTATGTACAGATGTTCTGAATAACAATTATCTCTTAATCATAAGTTTTAATTATAAATAAATTTCGATATGTTTTACGACACAATCCTTAAGTTCATAAAAGTCAGGCTCTGTTCAGAGACTTGGCTTAGAAAATGCGAACCAATTTGAATGAAGTGGTCGGCGACTGATCGCCGTTCGACGTATTCTCGTCTGGAGGGGTAGGTGTGAACGGATCCAGTGGTGGCCTCTGAGCACTCTTTTTAGGAAAATTCAATTTTCTGGGTCGAGGAACTGATGCAAAAGGACTATTGACTGGCGAACAAACGGGTGCTGAGTGTGAGACTCGAGAACACTCTTCTGAGAAATTACTCAAAACTCGTTCTCTAATTAATTGCTTTTCGTATTCGAGAAGTTGTCCCAAAAAATTGAAATTTGGAGATATTGTGGCTCTTTTTGACTTAACATACCTTTATTTGGGAACAGAATTATTGGTACTTTCATAGAGTTATTACACACAAAATAGTAATTACAGACTATAATAAAAGTATAAGCGATTGCATACCTGTAGGCGTCATCTGATGACAAAGACAAGTGTCTCATAACATAACTGATGGCAACCGTTGCCGAACGTGAAATGCCAGCCAAGCAGTGGACTATTGCACAGCCGCCCGATTCCCGCACTGTGTCTGCACACAACAAATTCAAACTTATAACAAGTGCTTAATTGAAGGACAGATACAAAATTTTGTAAACAAACCGAGAAAACTGAAAGCTTTTGGGAAATACGGCAACAAATTCTCGTTATAGTTATCGTTGACTGCGATTCGCAAAAAATGCGAGTCAGGGATGAACTCAGGCTTAGGACAAGAGGTGCTCACATTTAGCTCATACTGAATGTTGTGGTCCTATAAATGCAATAATTAATTGTTTTAATTAGAAAATAATGCTTAGAAGAGGTTAAGTCAAACTGATTAGTGCTTAGATTTGTTTACTCGAAGCGTGTCTTTGTTGAGAGCGTCCTGTTGTGACCCCAAATACAGCCAATTGAGTATACGTGTGGGTCCGGTGTTGCTAATAGGCATACACGGCTGTGACAGTGAGGTCAAAGTGTTGGCTCCTTTGGCTGATTTGTTTTCACAGAGCGCCGGGAACGCCGACTGGAAGTCAAGGAATCCACCCCTCAATAGACTGACACTTTTGAAAACCAAATTTAGTTTTGATAACAATATTGAAACAAAACAATCGTCGGGTAATAGAGAGAAGTCTATCGACTGCTGGTCGTAAACAATCACATCGTGACTGTTGTCGATCTGGCACTGGCACGAGTGCACTAGCAGTTCATTAACAGATATCTGCAATTCATCAGACGTTAACAAAATCTAACAATTAATCAATAGTTTTAATTAATAATACTTTGTTTTGTTGGAGTCTTCGCTTAACAATCTTAGAACAGTTGACATTCACTGCATAACTAATGTGTGAAGTATTGTATTCGAGGAACGATCGGCTGTCGATTATCAGGATTTTGTCGGTTCTGTTCACTACTACGTGTGCCAATTGCTGGACAGAAATCAAATCAATTGCTTTTATATTTTCGGTATCCATAACCACAACACCAGTTAATTCAGGACCAGAATAGTTCAGTCCAACCCATCATTGCATGTCTTGCTTTTGCCTAAATATAAAGTTATATTAAATGCAATTTCACTACATTTTGGCCAATATTTTGTAAAACACTGTTTCTTCGGATAAATTAAATTTAAATAATATTTTATTAATTTATTCCAAAGAAAGTTAAAGATATCTTATGTGGCGTTCAATTCAAATGATTTTAGTTGTCGATAACACTATTATACTGTACTAGCACATGCAGTATACCGTTGAGACTGCACTGTGCAGTGCCTAACATTCAGTTGAAAGCATTCATGTCATGGAATTTGTGTGCTTTACAGCCAACTCGAGTCGTGTCGAGTGAAGGCATTTCTCCACAATTTATATATAGAATATGAGTCATCGCTAGAGTTATCAATAAAATAGGGAAACACTTCGGAAAAGGACAGTCGAATTCGTTTATAATGAGCTCAATTCAAATAAATTGACATTAATTTAGAAAATATGCACAAATTGTCTGCAAATCAAAATGAGAACAAACACAGGATGTCATCTAATATGAACTCCACTGCAATTACTTTTCCAAATTCAAGTTTTGTTCAGGAATTTTGACAAAACAGTAATTCCGTTCAAACATTGTTGTTTGGATCCCATGGTTGTTGATTAAACAGTTTAGTGTTCAGAACTGTTGTCAAACACCTTTCGCAGTATTCGATCGATATTTCTATTTTATCCCTAAATAACAGTCCAATCATTTGATTGAAAATTCAATTCAATTCAATTCAACCCAAATCTCTTCCTATTTTCACAATTTTCCTAATGAACCCAACTTTAATCGATTTCATGGTTTGACAGCAAAAATGATGAGCTTTTAAGATAATATTCAGATAATAACTCAAATACTGTATTAAGTGTTGAATTTTAAATAAACCATAAACTTGTCTAACATTTGATAATTAATTAATTGATTTCATATATGTCTACAAAATTATAGAATTTAAAAATTGTGAAATGAAATCAAATTCTGTTTCAAATCGTTTGCACATTATATTATATTTAATGCATTAATTACTATGAATTCTATGCAATGAATGATAAACACTAACCTAATTCTTAACGTCAAATGTTTTGAATACAATTAATTACAAAAAACCCAATCAATGATTAGTATTTATTGAATAGTAATTTCTGTCTATTGATTAATAGCTTAATTGTTTTTACTGTAAATAATTAGTTCTCAAAAATAATTAAAAGGAATCAATTTAAACGTAACTTCTATTCATCTCTTGCCTAATAAATATTTTATAATCACTATTTGTGTTAAACATTGCTATTATTAGTAATTAATTCATTTGGAATCAGATTTTGATTTCATACAAACTTCAAGACATTGGAAATCATTTTCTACTGTGGTATTAGTGATTGAGGTCAAGGCCAGACCCGGAGCTCAAAATATATTTAATTCAATCGAGACTCGAATTTCAATTATGAATTCTTTGAGTTTAGTTATAATCAAGGCATGGAAAGTCACTTATCATAACTATTTTATCGGTAAATAGTGTAACCTCAGGAGTTAGGATCTTTACGAATCATGATTAGGACTTTAATTAAACAGCTTTTTGGGGGTTTTTGATTGAATACAAGTAGCCTGTCTGAAATTTCTCTCAAAATAATTTTATATTACTGCCAACAATAACATGAATTTATTTTTATTAATGAATAGAGAAAACTTCGATTAAATTAATTAAAATATTAGTCAAA
>JAQFXN010002706.1:0-12130 GCA_034693365.1 Liacarus xylariae
ATACATCATATTTTGCCTCAAGTCTGTCATATTCTGTAAATTCTTGCAGAATTAATCAAAATTCTGTTAAATTACATAATTTTAATTAAATTCTGTAAGAATTTGACTATTGAAAAATACACCTGCCCGGAACTCCCCGCCGATTTTTAAAATTTCATCTGCCCGAATCCGTTATACACTAGTTATAAATAACTAATTGAATTCATATTCTGTTGAGTATACCTATAAAATGATTACTTTATTCTCTGCTTTCAATAGACTTTTTCTTCACATCTTTCACTCAATTTTCTTATAATCTATTTTCAATTATTTCACACATTTTTATAACATTAATATATCGCTGGTATTGATAGACATGACATAATTTAACAATATATAAGATATATATATATATATATATTATATAAGAACTTCACACTTATCTTCAAATATTGACTGTTTCTAAAGCTTTTTTCATAGCTTACAGTGTATTCCGCAATGAAATTATAACTCAATTTTTTTCTTCAAAAAATTTTTTTTTTCAATTGAAACGCTTTTCAAAGTAAATACTTAAAGATTTCAGTGGAGGTGAAATATTTTGTGACAAACTTCTATCTCCTCCTCCTATCTCTCGCACCACTATTCTGTGACTCATATACAGAATATCTATAATGTATTATAATTTTGTTTACACAGAATCTTCTAATATATTGTAAGTTTATTTTCAAACAATGTATTCAACTCTAGAAATATAAACTAGAATTCAAACATAGAATTCAAATACAAATTATATGACATTTGACTATATGTTTGTTTTTATACAGAAATAATCCTTACAAAACACATAACACAGGCATATATTCCAATATAGAGATATTGTAAGCCATGAATTACTATTTAAGGCTTTAGGGAAACATTAAAATTTTCAATATGTCTTTACAGTTTGAATTTGAATTTAATAAACATTTAATTTGTGTTCAATTCAAATCAAATATAAATGAAATAAATGAGTGAAATAAAGAGAAGAATTGGTCCGAAGAATTCAAAATTAATAGTTATAAGAAAAAGAGACATAATTTGTTGAATTTTATTGAATCAATTCATTGATTAATTTGTGTTTTTATTCTAATTTATTTAGGATTTATGTCGACAGCGAATGGCGAATAAGTCTAATGAAAGACAGGAACCAATTCCAGTCGCGCCCACCTCTGGCAATGGTGTACATTCAACAAGTAAACTTGTTAGCAAACTCTCCCAGAACTCTAGTGATGGAGGAGCACAGGCCAGTCCTCCCAGCAGGTCCTCTACTTCTTCGTGGTATTTAATTAAAGATATTATTCAAACATTTCTAAACAGAATAGTATTTTGAATATGAATTTTTGGATTATAGACTATAGACTAGTAATGAATGAGTTTAGAGTGAAATCAACATAAAAGTCGAATCTTATAGAATATTCTGTGCGATAAATGTTCTCATTGACTACTGTTTCTTTAAGATATATGGTATATGAGTATTAATATAAAATGCCTATCCTTTAATGTAGGAACTGTTAATTTGATAAAATTATTTAATCAATTAATTATTCAATTTTCAAATCCTATTTTTGATTGAGAATTCACACATCAATTCAATCAAGTTATTAATGGACTATTATTTGAAACCAAGTATTCAATATAATGTTAATAAATTAGTTTCAATTAGAAATAAATTTAAGTAAATAATGAATTTATAAAGTATCTCAGAAAACTGACATTGAATATTTTGTTTAAAAAAGAATTTAAAATTTATATTAGCTTATATTTTTATTATAAAATAGTTAAACAGAATATTTAATATATAGTATAAATCGAATTGTGATTTTTTTTAAAATCAAAGACACGTTTTTAAAAAAATATTGATCACTATATAGTTGTCTAACAAGATGTTCCTAAACTGGAGTATGATATATACCTTTGAGCTAAACTAGTTTTGAATGCCTCTTATAGTCTAGTACTACAAGAGCTAATTAGTTGAGTCACTTATTTTGATGAATAGGTTGCAAATCTACTATTTCCACATCCTCTCAACCGTAGTTTTACGCTATAATTGCATATAAATGCACTGATAAGTCATTCGTCGAGGAGTGAGAGAGAAGATTGAAGCTATGTTTGAATGCATTGCATAACTGTGTCGTAGAGTTTACTGCAAATACAGAGAAAAGGAGAAGAAGGAAAAAAAGTAAAACCTATTTGAATGCAAAATAATCCGAAACACTCGCCAAACAAAACTAGACTTTTACTATTTTTACTGTTGCCTTATGTCTTCTCACTATCAAAAGCAATTTCTAACATCCCTTTGCTTTAACTTATATAATGGTATAATACTGTGTGTACTGTATTGTGTAGTTTCAGTTCAGTTTTATAAGCAATTTGTGAGACGAAGAAAACTGTTTCAACAGTTAAGACAACATTGCGTTGGACTCTAGTGTTTGTTATTCGCTGATTTGATCCCAGATGTATCCGTTCCCAACACACAAACATCAATGCGTCTAAAGAATCAAATAAAAGCAATGCTATTTTTAATGCACATCTTTTCACTCTCCCACTCCCGTCTATCACTCTCTCCACTTCTCTCCCACACCCAAACCCAATGGAACCCATGGAAGAAAAATCAAATCGACCCGCGAATGAACTTCAAATTATACTAAACGCTCACTTAATTCAAACACAATTTGAATTTTGTGCTGAAGTGTTGTATGTATTCACAGATTCAAAAGTATAGGAAATGCTTTAAATGGATTTCCTAAATCCAAATCATCTCTTATAGACCACAAAACTCATTCGTATCTATTATTTATGCAAGTATATATTTTTAGCTGATATGTTTAGATTTAATTCAATGTATTCTGCTTGATTACGCTAAAGAGTAATAAGGCTCAAATCATCGGTAGACAACACTATTGCTAAATAGAGCTCTATTTGTAATCTTTTGGTAATCATTGCTATCAAAGCATTCACTGATGGTTCTGAAAGATATAATAAAATGCCCGCATTGTAATCAAAATACCCCAAATCTATGGTATATTGGTTTCCTCTACAGTTAAGAGTAAACCTAATCGAGAGTTCTGTCTGTAAGTCAGCTTTTCTTACATTACTTACTCCATACGAAATACATTATGCAGTAAAGTCTAACCTATTCTCGCCTCTCGATTAGGTTTACTCTTAACTGTAGCAAGGTGGCAGCAGCTAAAATTTCTCCTGAAATAAAAATTTTGAGAAAATTTATACAATCCAATTTATCCCTGATTGTAAACGCATTTAATTTGCGGGAAATTTACAAAATGAAAGGGTACTAGAATTTAGTGCGAGAATATTGAGCAAATAAAATGTTCATATGATTGATGACAGAGCTTACAGTTCACGCCATTCTTCTATTTCCCTAAAATAATTTTCTTTATTTATCGATTGAAATCTATTTTAAGTATCGATTATTTTTGTTTTCTAAATATTTATTTGCTTTAATTTGTTGTAATAAACAAACTATTTTTTTAGCAGAATTTCTCATTTCTAAACAATAGAATAACAAAAGACTAGTTTTTAATATTTCTGATCAATTTTATTTAGTGGAATCTAATCCAAAACCAAGGTGATTTCTAGTTGTCCTAATAAATTACATAAGGCATAGATTTTTATCAGTTCCCAAACAGATTAGGAAATGAAATGATATCTAAATTTTTTTTAAAGAATATCTCTTATTAAAGAGAAAAATATTTATACAAGAAATTAAGATGATTTATTATTTTATTAAAAAAAAGCTGCCTGGCCATCTCTACATTAGAATTTTCCTTAATTTGAGCTAATCTAATAAATTATATTTTATAAGAAAATATCTCATATAATAGAGAAATAATAATTAATTATAGGATCAAAATATTTGTTTTTAAAAAAAAATTGCAAAAATATTATTAAACTAAGTGAAGGATTAAAGTCTTTAAAACGAATACTAGACATAGAAAAACAACATTAGATGTTAGTTTAGTCTAAATTTGTTGATAAAGAGTAGGGAAAAAAGAAAATTATTCCTGGATATATATAAGGAGAGGAGTAAATGGGTTGTAGTATTTTGTCGACTGAATTGAGTCAATTTGACTTATGTGTCAATATCCGTATGCATTGGCCATTATCCACCCTTAAAGTAAACTTGGTCGGTCAGATAAATTGATGGGCTATAATGTTTAAATGGCATAATACCAGTTCTTGTTTATATATCCATCTATCTATATATGGGCTCTTATGGCGCACGTAATAATCTGTCCATTACAAGACAAATATTTGTTGTTTCTCTTTTATCTACTGGGTTTTCGTGTGCGACCGTATATGTGCTCCAAAAAAAAAACTATAAGTAGAATCAAATAAATACAAATGAGAAGACCATTGAAGACCAGATAAAGAATAAACGAGACGAACATTAAAGATTAATGCCATACCAAGTAATAAAATACTGATAATATATAAGAACTTTGTGTTTTGAGAAACTACTCTTTTGAGAACCTCTCCTCTTCTCTCCTACTCCTCCACTTCACTCTATCTTTCTCTAGTCATTGTGTCGTTCAGTGCATAAGTTGTTCCCAACAAAAAAAGAAATGCACACTCGATGTGGAGGTATATTCGTTTGATTTTAATATTATGGAGGCTTTAGATATATATCTTATATTAGTTTAGTTTAGTAGAGGACAGATAGGAAGCGAGGGAGAGAGAGAGAGAGAGAGAGAGAGAGAGAGAGAGAGAGAGAGAGAGAGAGAGAATACTTTTCTGTTCATCTCCTTCTTATTCCATACATCGATATATTCATTGGAACTTAAATATGCTTTTAATGTTAATGTTGTTTTCAATGATAATCTTATTTCCTTTCCGATACATAACATCACTATAAGACAAATAAATCCATTACTCGTATATATCATCAAATAATACGTGAAATTTCAATGCTTATATATAAATATGACTAATTCCAGCCAAAGTACTGTTATAGATAACCAACTATATGAATGTTACAGTGCCTGACAGTCTGTTGTTTATTCTATAATAATATATTTAATCTTCAATTCTGTTTTTTTTGTAATTCGTTTTTAGTTATGTCTATTTTATGAGATAATCCTCTTTTGCAGACAGAATACCATTTTTTTAATAATTTATTCAAAGATCTTATCGAAAAAATGAAAGTTTTTATTTTTAAACTTAAAGTTTACCTTTTAAAAAGAAATTTCTGAATATTTATCTGAAAAAACATTATATACTATAATAGTATATAATGTTTTTTCAGATAAATATTCAGAAATTTCTTTTTAAAAGTAAACTTTAAGTTTAAAAATAAGTAGTAATAAGTAGTAAACATAGTATAATACTATGAGTCGAATCAAATTGAGCCAAAGTTTTAAATATGTTTTCTTCTATTCTTCTATTGTCATAGGAGTGAAGAACCGGTTGCTTCTAATATGGATATCTCGACCGGACATATCATTTTGGTTAGTGCTGTGATTGCAATCACATTCCGCACAATAAATCATATAATGAATACTTATTCTCACTTCTATTGCAGTCCTATATGGAGGACCATTTGAAGAAGAAGGACCGTTTGGACAGGGAATGGGAAGCCCTGTGCGCCTATGAAGCAGATCCCTGTTCAACACATTCGGCCAGTTTTCCACAAAACGCTAAGAAGAATCGCTATCCGGATATCTTGCCCTACGATCACTCCCGGGTTATTCTCAATGATTTGGCTAATATTTCTTCCTCTGATTATATTAACGCCAATACTATTGTAAGAACTGATTTGTTTTGAAGTTTAATTTTCTTATTTTTTCAAAACAACTATACTTTTATTTCTTATAAAATTATTTTTTTTCTTTGTTTGAGCACTGAATCAAATCAAGCGGTGAAATGATTTACATATTCTCAAACATTTTTTTATAACAAAAATAAGAAAATATGAATTTCTCAGCGAAATATATAAATAGATATAAAAATACAAAATTTTTCTTTGGCTTAAATTTATTCAAATCTTTTTTTTTATTGTGATTTAAAACCAATTGTTATGTTTTCGCACAGACCGATCACGATCCTCGCAATCCGGCCTATATTGCCACCCAAGGACCACTTCCTCATACGAGTGCCGACTTTTGGCAGGTAAATGTTGAGAAAACACCTGTGCTTTAATAAAACAAAGCAAACAGCTGTGAAATAACTGATGTGCTTATATCCTATTGTCAGATGGTTTGGGAACAGGGAAGTGTCATTATAGTGATGCTCACCCGCCTAATGGAGAATGGAGTGGCAATGTGTCACCGATATTGGCCCGAAGAAGGCAGTGAACTCTACCACAACTATGAGGTGCATTTGGTGTCCGAACACATCTGGTGTGACGACTATCTCGTCAGAAGTTTTTATCTGAAAAACCTAAAGACAAACGAAACCCGAACAGTGACTCAATTCCACTACTTGTCGTGGCCGGAGAACGGGGTGCCGCCAAACGCCAAGTCTATATTGGAGTTCAGGCGGTCAGTGCTGTTAATCTTAATTGAATTGCACTAATTTCTTCTTTACTCTGTAGTCCTTATCCACTACTTATGCCTATTGTTTATTTAATCGCTGATCGATTGGCCATTCATTGTGTTTGTCTCTATGTGTGTGTGAGAGTAGTGTACTGTACATACAATACAGTACTGTTAACACACTAGTGCTACTCACACAACAAATCTTGAGCTCTATTCTTAATTTATGACTCTTTCCATTAGCTTTTATTTGAAAAATTCAGTCGATATAAGCGACTAATTAAAAAAGGAAAAGATGAAAAACAGAAGAGAAAGGAGAGAGGAGAGAGAGAGAGAGGAGAGAGAGAGAGAGAGAGGGGGGGAGAGAGAGAGAGAGAGAACTGTAAGAGTAGTGAACTTAACATCACTGTTGATCTACTGAACTGATTCTGTGATCTGAACAGAGAATAAAAAGAGAGAGAAAACTTGTTGCGGTTGTGCTATGACTAGAAACACAGCTCTACTCTACTAAAGACTACTCTCGCAAATACTACTGAACCACTACTACTCTACTAACTGTTCTGCGATGTGGTCATCATTTTTGTGATTGGTGCAATTGCGTTGCTAATCGCATTTTAATTGCATAGTCACAAAAGTGATGGCTATGTCTCAGTATTCCAGCGCTTTTCTACTTTTCTAATATTCTAATCAACTCTTCTTTAAACAAAACATAAACTCACTATTCATTCATTTTTCATATTCATTCACTTTATATATTCCATTCACTCACTTAATGATTATATACTTATACTATATTTCACTGTCTTTTTTTAGTTTTATTGCAAATTATTCTATAAATGAATAGTTATTTTTATTGTTATTTTATTTTTTTGTTATTTACAGTAATTTATATATAAATTAATTTTTTGTCTTATTTTCTCTTTTTATCGACAAATTTTACAGAAAAGTTAACAAGTCTTATAGGGGCCGTTCCTGTCCTATTGTGGCCCATTGCAGGTAATAATTGTTATAATACTGTTGTATAAATATTTTTTATTGAAGTTATGTTTTAGGGTTTGGACAGAATTTTTTTTATTTTCTTTTTTTGTTGGATTAAATATTTATTCTGTTTGTATGTGTGTTTAGCGATGGAACGGGTCGTACGGGAACCTATACGTTGATTGATATGGTTTTGAACCGTATGTCCAAAGGGGCTAAAGAGATAGACATCGCGGCAACACTGGAACACATACGCGATCAGCGCATGGGAATGGTTAAGACCAAAGCACAGTTCGAGTATGTGCTGACTGCTGTGGCCGAGGAGGTTCAGGCCATCTTAAAAGCATTGGCACAGAATTAAAAAACCCCAGACATTAAGACAAAACATAAATTGAATTTCCATAAGAAAAATACGATATTTTGTTTTAATACTTTATTATTCTTTTATGAATGTCTATCAAAAAACAACTCAAAAAATTACTATATTTTTCTAAAATGTTAGACACAATTCTGGTTTTTCTTACTATAGTTTAACTTTACTTAAGTTACATTCAATTCTATACTTCCAATTCAGTTATTTATGAGTTTATATGGATTTTTGAATCACAAAAAAATAGAAACAAAAATCAGAATTCAATTTTCAATTTATTTAACTTTAAATGCTTTCCGAGCTTTTAGTCTAAAATTAATTGAAATCTTAAATTTTAATTTCACAAAAAAATATGTAACGAAAAACTTCCTTCTCTTACAATGATTTTGACTCTTAAATCAATTTTCAATTCGTTGAAAGAGAGAGAATCCAAAAAAAAGTAATAATAAAAAATGAATCCAAAACTTTAAGTTAAAATAAAAGTTTTTATAAAACAAAAGAATTAAGAATTTTAAAGGAAAACCAAAATTGATTCTAACTTTTCAAATAATTATTAATGAATCCAAAGACATATTATATGACAGACGGCTCTCCTATTTCTCTCTCTAACAGACTTCTGATTATAACATTGAGTATTACAATAACTCATTAGTAATTTGATTGTCTTCACAAAAAAATAATAATTTGAAGATTTTTTTTCTATCAAAGCAGTGGAAACAGAAATCGATGTCAAACAACGTCTTATATCATATTATTTTTTAAGAAAATTTCTTTTTCTCAAAATTAAAGAGTATTTTGTGTTTTAAAAAAGATGAAAACTTCTCATTAAAAAAACTATTTGTTTAAACAGTTTTATTATATATATTACAATCAAATCGACTTTTTCACCCTTTACTAACCCTAGGGCTGAAAGAGCCATAAGTTATTAGTGAATTGAAGCTTAATTTAATCAATTGTAGAAACTGTTCTCGAAAATCAAAAATTCCAACAAATAATCTCATTATTAGTGACTCGAACTCGCTTATAGTGAATGTTAAAATTAATTATATGGCTTTATTGGTTGACATATTATATTACTTTAATAGATAAATTACATAGAAACAAGCTCGTTTATAGCGAATACTTATGTACTGATTCTCTAGTGCCCAACCGTTCACTATAAGCGGGTTTAGATAGAATGAAACATTTTATAGATTGGAAGTAAATCATTTCAAATAAGTTAATTCAACAAATAATTCAAAAACACTTGTTTTATCATTGGTGTACATGAATTTGTCAATTTATAATTGTCAATTGTCAATATATAATTTTTTTAACTTGCTATTAGATTTATTGCTATCTTCTTAAACTATTTTCTCTCTTATTGCTTATAAAACTGAAAAAATAGCAACAATTTTATAAAATTATTTTAAAATTGAGATATAAATAACATTTAGATATATTAATATGACTGGAACTTCCAACAATATCCAGGGTAATAGTAGTAAAAATCAATTTTTAGATCAATATTACATCCAGGTACTAATCATTAAACATTAAATTTAAATTCTTGAAATAATTCTTAAAAAAATTCCTGAAAAGGCGTCATATAATACATAAATCTACATGATCAAATCTAAAATAAAATTCCATCCTGAAAAGTGAATACGACATAGGAAATAATATACTATATATACCCTGAAACAAGAGCTATTAAAAATAAATTGTCAAAATGTATGACTGGGACAAAATTTTTATATTCATTTATTAATAACAAACAATTATTTTTCACAATTACTGAAGAGCTTTGACTGTGAATTCAATAATAATCTATTGTTAATTTGTTATTTATCAGCAAATGTTCAAAATTATTATTTTAGGTCGAAATGATCGAAGAATGTCTAACTTTTTCTATGAAAAAAAATTAAATAATTTCTTAATTTTCAAATTCACTACAATATTAAGCACATTGTTCTTCGATTTCTGTTTTCACAAATATTTGTTGTTTTTTTTGCTAAATATTAAAAGTCGTTTAATGAATTTGATTTGAAGCACAAATCACATTAAAAATCTATATTTCATTATTCAATGTCTAATATAAATAATAATTAATCTCTACTGATGTTCGTTAGTTATAGTGCATTGTGTTCATCAAAAAAATATATAAAAAAATATAAATATATTCTTATTATATATTCTTAATTAAGTTATTATTACTATTATAGTTATTAATACACAAAAATTATTCTTAAACTTTTTAAAATTTCAGTTATTAAAAAAAACGACGGGTTATCTGATAATAAATCAATTAGTCTAAAGAAATTCTTAGTACTTTTGACCACTAATGACAGGTTAATATCTCAGGGGATGTTCGAGTTTAGATTTTATGATAAAACCGCAATTTTATGGGAATTTTAAACAAAACCTGAATGACATTCAGTGGTATTGCATCGGAGAGCAAAACAACAATTGTTTTCTAAATCTTAATGTTATGAATATCTCAATGCATGAAATCAATGGTATGGCTATTCTATGTGCTGTGTTATCGATATTCTTGATCTGTTGACCCAAACGGAGGACTGTCTGCAAAAAATAAAAAATACTAAATTGATATAAAACTATTCACATTATTCTCTTATATTTTGCTATATATTTGACAATTTTATTTCAAAAAAATCAATAAAATTGATAAATGTTTTTCCAAAATATATAAACACTCCAAACAAAAATGTTTCGTTACTTAATTTGAAATAAAAATATATATATATATAAATACATGTTAAATAATATCATATTACTTGAAATATTTAAAGAAGAATGTATTTAAAGAATTATTGTTATAAAAAAATTATTTATAAATTTGGGAAAAATTATTATAATTTCATATTTTATTGATTCATAAATGTTTGACAAAAACAAAAAATTCAGGCAAACGATTAAATGATTATATAATATACTATTGGAAGAAATATTTTGACCCAAAGGCAAAACTATCAATACTTCACTAATTATGCTGTACTTTAAGCACAAGACAAGAAAAAACAAATTTAAAAAAACAAAGAAAATGTTATACTTATTATAAAGTTTATTGTAATTCTTTAAGAAAAATTATTTGTGTCTGTTTTACAAATTTCATTATATTTCAAAAAAGAAATTTATATTTATTATTAATTAATTGTATTTTTAATCATTTTATTTTCCATTCAATGTGTTGTTAAATAATTATTACAAAAAAAAGAAAGAAATGTTTGACTAATTAATTATCTTATAGTAAATTATTATAATATCTAAAGAATTTATTAGATTATAACAAATTTGCTTAAACTATCATTGGATATAAATATCGATTTTTGTTCTGTTTTTTGACCTCAAATAAAAGTAGAGTTCATGTCTTTTTTGTTGAAAATCTAATGGCATTTTCTTTAGCTATCGATTTTAAATTCCTATATAAACACATTTTTTATTCCTATCTATTCTCACCTTAAAAAACGGTTTTCGTGTTCGCGGACTTAAGCGAAATCTTGGAATCTTTAGTATAGTCGTGGAGTAGTTGAAAGCTTTTGAGGATAAATTGGTATTTCCTCAAATTGTTGCACAGAATATTACATAAATTTATTCTTATAAATTGGTCAAATTCACACAATACAATGTATAACATTTTCGAAGATGAGCCAAATTTGATAAGATATAATGCCTTTATTTAAACTCATTTTATATAAAACAAATAGTGGAACAACCTTTTATTTTTTTCGCTCAATGTTATTATATTTGACTAATCTGTGAACGACAGCCAAATATTAGTTTGAAATGATAGAAACTCTTTATTATAAAATTTTTATTTTAAATTACTTGATGTTGAAATTATTTGGTGTTGCTAATAGATTAGCAAGTATAATTGAGTTTAAGTCCAAGATTGCTGATCCTCAATCCCGATTCCAATGGATCAAGAGTAACGAAAATGAATTAATGATTGTATAATATATTCAGTGGAGAATCATTTTAAACTGAACGGACAAATGCATGATTCTTACTCATTAGCTTTGAGTTTTTATATTAGATTAATCTTTAATCGAAAGATTAACATTAATATCAAATAATTCAAAATAAAAAAATTGGTATATTTTATGGACTTAATATGAATGACTATATGTGACTATATGTACATTCAAATTAATTTTTTGGCTATCGGTCACGGCTTAGTCACACCTAAAACTCAGAGCTAATGAGTGAGAATCAAGCATTTGTCCGTTCAGTTTAAAATGATTCTCCACTATATATTAATAGATTATCCCCG